>NW_004624792.1:7913822-8029263 GCF_000247695.1 Heterocephalus glaber | reverse complement strand
CCCCGCCGGCTCCAGCACCCCCTCCGCCGCCCGCCTTGCACCGCCCTTCGGACGGCCAGGACCGCGCGGCACCCGCCAGGTGGTTCCCGAGCGGCTGAGCTCCAGAAGGCCGGCCCGGAGCGCACCGGCAGGGGAGGGCAGGGCGCCCTGGGAAAGTTCGCGGCGCGCAGGGCCTCCGCGGGTTCCTGGCCTGGCAGTCCGGTGCTCGGTCGCAATGGACGCGCGAGTTAGCCGGGGAGCGTCCGGTCCTAGGCTCTCCAGGTGGCGCTGCCCGCGGGCGGTCTCTGAGGACAGGTGGGTTGGACCACACGACCTTCAGTGGCCCTTGATTTCCTGCACCCCAGGCCTTGAGCTGGCTGCCTTTCAGGCTTAATCTTCCCCAGGTGGATGCACCGCCCAGAATTAACAAGAAGAGGCCCTCCCTGGTGACTACAGTTAAGGGGTCAACACAATATATTGTCCACGACGTGACCTCCTAAACCCCTCTACATAGAGTCATAGCGCCGCTCTTCTCTTCACAGTGACTTCCTCCACCACCCACGTCCTTTTGCTTGTCCTCCAGATCCTTCTCTGGCCGCTGTTGGCCTCCTCTGTCCGTGCCTCTCACCCCCTCACCGACCCGTCTGTCGGACCTACCAGGCTCACCAGCTCTGCACTCGACATCAGCCTCGAGGCGACCTTTGACCCCGACCTCTAAGTCGTACCTTTTCTGATACAGAACTAACCAGGCGTCTGGCATCATATTGTATTGCCTCTTGTCATTTGCTTAAGAGTATGTCTTCCTTCATGTCAACTCACAGATATACCCACTCTTCTGTATAGGGAACTTTTTGTTTATTCTAGGCCAATAGAAACACTGTATTCCATTTTGAATTCCTTGTGTGCCACAATTATCTACTTGTTGTACTTTTGGCCCAGGTAATGGTCTATTTTAGTGACTTCTATTTACTTGTTCTGAGAAAATGGCGTAGAAATTTCCCACTGCTGTTGATTTTTCCTTTCAGTTCTTTTTCCTTTTTTCCCAATGCTTTTGAAGCTGATTAGAGACACACAAATTTAAAATCGTATCTTCTTGATAAACTGACCCCTTTATCATTATTATATGCCCTCCTTGGTAAAATTTGAGGTTCTGAAGTCTTTATTAGCCACATCATCTTTCTTTTTTTTTTTTTTTGGTCCCTGGGATTGAACTTGGGACAAGGCAGGTGAGGTGCTGGAACCACTGAGCTAAATCCCCGGGCTCACATCATCTTTCTTATAATAGCATTTACACATTGTATTTTAACACATCTACACCTGTTTAAAGTCTTGTGTTTTCATTTTATTTAGTTTTACAATCTCTGCCTTTCTATTAGAACATTTAGACCATTCACATTTAGTGTGATTATATATACATATATATAGTGAAATTTAAGTCTGCTGTTTTGCTATTTGATTTCTATTCATTCTGTCTTTGTTCCTTTTGCTTTCTTTTCCTATGTTCTTTTGGATTATTTTTAGAATTTCATTTTTCTTCATAGCATATTTTATATATGTATATCCTTGTTATATATAAATATGTATACATACATTATACACACATATATTTATATCTTTTTAGTGGTAACACAATATGCCTCTATAACTTATCTGGGGGGTGCTGACTTAAGTAAAAATATAAATATCTTTTAATGAAGTAATTTATATATTGGAATCTAATATACCAATACATAAAATGAGAGGCCCAAGGATGTTTACTGTACAATGATGTTTACTGTAGGATTTTTATAAAATCACAAAAGGAAAAGAATGTGAATGTTAATAGAGAAATGGTTGGAAACATTGTGCTCTACAATGCAACTATTTAAGAAAATTAAGTAGTTTTGGAAAAATATACAGTCTATTAATTACAAGTAGCAAGTTATAGAGCAATATCATCTCATGTTTGTAAGCAACAACCATAAATGTGATTTTATTTATATAACCCTAGGAAGTTTTTGGACAAAGTAATAGCAGACACTAATGCTTTCACTGAAAAATAACATTTAATCATCACAACAGCCTTGTGAAAAATATTATCATTACTCTTATTTTACAGATGAGGAAGACAGATGCACAGAGAGATTAATAACTTGTCTAGGGTCACATGTCAATATATGGCAGAGTTGGCATTCAAGTCCTGGAGGCCTGACTCTGGAGTGTGAATCACTGGTCCTGCCTCAATAAGCACCAAATTTTTATTATCAAGTGAGTTGCAGAAGGGAAAAGGGAAATAATTTTATGTTTTATGTTTTTAAATCAAAGAAGCCTCTTGATTTATGATGTGATTCCCTCAAGAGAAGCCCATCATAAGCTGAAAATATTACAAGTCAAAAATACATTTAATACACCTAACCTACTGAATGTATTAGACTAGCTATATAGTCCACTGTAGAATATTGATTGTTTCCCTTCCAGATCTGGTGGCTGACAGGGAGGTGAGGCTCAGTGCCCCCCACCCCCACCCTGAGAGAAGAACACCTCATACATTGCTAACCAGAGAAAAGATCAAAGTTCAAAATTCAAAATCTCAACTATGCTATCACTTTTGCACCAGTGTAAAGTTGAAAAGCAGTAAGTCTAACCATCATTAAGTCAGATACCAACTGTATTTACACTGAAGAAAAAATAAGTACTTTTGCATTTTTAATGGACAATTGTGAAAACTTGGTAACCAGATGTTAAAACTCTAAGAAAGTATAGAAATTATCACAATGAGAAATGAAATAATATTGAGTTATCTGGCCTATATTATCTTAAATTGGAGACAAGCTTTCTGGAAAAATGAGTGGTTGGGAAAGCTGGATGAGATACGATTTCACTAAAAGGAACTGACTTGTGGGACAAGGTACTTTCACTGTGGCACATTATGAGAAATACCAAGGCCTACTCCTGGCACATTTCCAACATTACCACCTTCTATTTTCAAAAAAAGATTAGGGGACTCAAAACTTCTGCTTGGAAAGCCCCAGAGGTGAGTGTGCTGGTTTGGGAAGCACTTTTGAAAAGTAGAATGCCAATGTTAACACATTAAATCTACCAAACAATCTCAATGTTTACACATTAAATCTACCAAACAGGGCCGGGGATTTAGCTCAGTGGTTTCGACGCCTGCTGTGCAAGTGCAAGGACCCGAGTTCCATCCCAGGTACAAAAAAAAAAAAAGTCTACCAAACAATCTAAAAAATGAGATTATGGTTAGGTTCTACAGAATATCCTCTCAAATAATTCAAACATTTTATAAATATTAATGTAGAATACCATTGGTTAATAACAAAATCTTTAAAATGGGCTTGAGGATGTCATCGTACATATATATATATATATATATATATATACACACACACATATATATATACACACCATTATTATGGAAAACAAGTTATCTCTAGTACTAGTTTGCTATAGTAACTGAAGAATATGCACAATTATAGTTCAGATGGTCACTCATTTACAAAAACTACTTTAAATGCTATTTAATGCCATGTGATTACAAAAGACATTTATAAACATACACACAATTACATTTTCATTATGGGTAATAAATGTACAAATATTTTAAACAATCAATACTTTACTATTTATCAAAGTTAAATGTTTCCAATTTCTAAGAATGAATGAGCTGACAATGAATTTTCGTATTTGTGCTAGGAGAAACCATGCACTGTACACATATACAGGAATCACAGGTTTAAATTGAAGAGGATTGAAGGACAGTATGCACCTCACCCTGGAAATCCCCACTTATCCTCACTTCTGCATAAACTCTAGTTTTCAGAATTAAAAAGATAAAATAAGAATGTGGTTATTATTTTTGTTTCTAGTGGATGGCTTGCAAGTACTGTATTATATTGTAACAGGACTTCATTTAAGCATAAGAAAACATAGGCCCAATCTTGTAAATGAAATAAATATCAGGAAAAATAAGAAGTACTCAATTTATGTAATTTTTTTCACTTGGTGATATAAAAATAGTTACTGGGCACAGACTTAAAGTTATTAAATAAACATAAGATTTCACAAATCGTCCTTACATGAAAGATTCTTACTATCTACTCTGTGATGTTTTGCTCTTCTTCTCATATGTGCCATTAAACACTTTGAAAATGAAATAAACCATTGATAAATCAGTGTTGACTCAGAGATAAATCAAGGTGCACCTGTACATAAAAGGAAAACTTGAATTCTAAACATGGGCTCCAACCTTGCACACTTTGGTAAGACAAGCAGTTTTGTAGTTCTACAGATCTGATGTTTAAAATAAATTAATTTCTAAACTGAATGAATAAAACTAGTAGTTATCACAAACTTTCTAAATATTCCACTACCATAAATAATTTCCAGTGGAAATGGGGATATAATTTGCATCTCTGCTATTTCCCTCCTTCTTAGTTCTATTTATGATTTATATACCACATTTGGAGGAAGTGGGGCTGTATGTCCTTTATACATGAACACAAGTGTTTTTCTATATGCTGAAAATTGACTTACAAATTGGTCAGGTTCAGGCTGACCTCTATAGATGACTGATGCACCTATCTAGATTCAGATACAATGACTATTGCTTAGTAATACAGAGTCCACCAAAAATATGCACACACACTTCAGTAGTTTGTCATACTAACAAATGTCTGGAAGCTAATGGTCACTGCTATGAGTGAGCAACTCTTGCAATTGTAGAGGCCAAAAGTAACTTGTATTAATCTCATGATGTCTCAATAAATTTAGTATCAAAATATTTATACAAGTTTTTCTTTTCCTGATGAATACATTTTTGGGGGTGGACTCTATTTTTTCTATTGCAGTCTAACATATATACAGCTTGAAGAATTTTTACAAAATAAAAACATACATGTTGCCAGCCCACAAATCATAAAGTAGAATATCACCAGCACCCTGAAAACCTGTTATGCTTACTTTAGTAATTGGTCCTCATCATTCTAGATTAATTTTTTTTTAATACCAGGGATTGAACTCAGGACCTTGTGCTTGCGAGGCAAGCGCCGGAAACACTGAGCTAAATCCCCAACCCTAGATTAAATTATTGTATTATTGATTAGTTTTATCTGCTTTTGAATTTTATATAAATAGAGTCTATGTTGTGGTATGTATTATTTTGTGTTTGACTTTTGTTCAATGTTAGGTTTGTGAGATTCTTTTATGTTATTAATGTACATTGCTGCATTCTTTTTATATAGCACTTTTTTCATCATTTTACTGTTGAAAGTTATTAAGGTTGATGTCAGTTTGGGGCTCTTAGGAATTTACTGCAATGAACATTCATGGATGTCTTTTGGTGAATATATGTTTGCATTTCTGTAGGAATGAAAATGTTAGGTCATAGGGAAGCACATGCTCAATTTTAGTAGTTACTGTCAGTTTTCCAAGTAGCCATACAAATTTGCTGCTGCCAGAAGTGTATGAAGATTATACCTGTGGTACATCCTTGTCCACACTTGATATTATCAGCCTTTTAAATTTTGGCTCTTTTAATAGGAATCTTCGTGTCATTTCATTTTGACGATTTATCATTGTAAATGATGTATCATTTTAATGATGTACCATTACATCTAATGTATTATTATTATTATTTTCTTTCCTGATGACTAATAACTTAGTAACTATTTGGATATCCTACTCTGTGAAATGCTTCTTCAAGCAAGAAGTTCAAAATATTTACCATCTAGTTATTTACAGAAACAGATCCCTCCTCCCTCAGTACTTCGGTAGCATCCTTAGAATTTTGAAGATGAAGTGTTCATTTGCCTTTATGGTGGATCAAATTCTTACTTGTTTCTGGTGCAAATCTACCTCTAACCCATTGTTTTGGGCCTATTTTTTCATGCAGAGGTTGGGGAGCACAATTAAAAGTGTTGGTTTTGCAATATCCCCTATTTGTCTTTGGGAAGGAATCTCTAACATCCTAAGGCATGCTACTTAACATTGGTTTCTTCATCATAAAATGGGGAAAATAATATCTGCCTTGTAGGGTTGGTATAAGAATTAGAGCTAACATGTGAATATGTCAAGTGTCCTACATAATACACTCAATAAATAGTAGATGTTGTACCTTAGGGTCTCTGTAAGTACATCTCTGAATTAGCTCACTTTCTCATCTCTAAGATACAATACCTAACACCCACAACTTAAAAGAGGAGAGGTTTAATTTGTGCATGGTTTCAGTCCATGTGGCTGACTCCAAGGCAGAGACATCATGGTGGAAGTGTGCTGTAGCAAGGTGCTCAGTTTATGGTAGCTGGGAAGCAGAGCAGGCAAACAGTGCCAGAGAAGAAGGGGCAAGAGACCAACCATAGTCTCCGAGGCCATGCCTCCACGACCCACCCACACACACCTAGACGGGTGTTTCACTAATCCCTGGGTGGATATCAAAGCCAATCAAGTTGAAACTCCAACCTAACCACCACAATCTCTATGCAGGTGGTCTAATTCCTTTTGGATTAGGCTGAAAATCGTGACCAGGTTCCTAGAAGTTCATAAGAAAATGCCTACTTATTAGAAAACAGAAATACCTTTAAATTTCAATACATACAAAACAACTGTTTTTGTGATTTCTTGTCAAAGAATATATTCTCAAACTCTATCATTCAATTCCTTTTAAGTATTTATAAGAAATAATGTTCATGAAAAATTGTTTAAAGATTTTGAAGTCTGTCTGATCAGTGTCTCCCAGAGAGTATTCACACAAAACGTTTTGTTGGGCTATTAATAAAAGAAGCATTTATTTAAAAAGTGGTTATTTGGTAAAATGTTTAAGAAAGCTTATATTAGACAAAATTAAATCCATATCTTTACTGAGAAGTTCTCAGATTCTTTAATATGCTGATTTGCATCTTAGAAAAGAAAGGCTCATACATAGTCTGTAGCATTTTCCAAAGTTATTTGACTATGATTCTCTGGAGGTATATATCTAAATTTTAGTCTTGAGTCAAGTGATCAGAGAGTCGTGTACTTGGACTGCATTGTCTTGCTCCCTATAGATTTTCTTTCTTAAATTCAGCTGTGGCATTCTGTATTATAATGAGGGTCACTATAAGAAATGGCCACTTAAAGCTCCTATAGTACTGATAGGGGTATCCTGAGGAAGGACTACATTTCATGAAGACTCATGGCAGAAATACCTCTTGGGCTTCATTAGCTCTGCCCAATATCAAGCACTACGAAAGGTCTAAGGTTTTACCCTACTTGCAAGCTAAGAAGTAGGATTCCACTTCACGGATGCTAACAGAAAACATAAGGTTGCTGGTGAGAGGAAAAGGACAGTTTTTATACACTGCAATTGTAGTAACCAGATTATTAATATTATCTTCAGCTCCTGGAACTCCAGTCCTCACAGGTGATGCAAATGGGGGCACATGATGCATGAATGTGATTTACAGGGGGAGAAAATCTAAATTTAGAGAAGCTAACTTTAAATAATAGATAGGACGCCTACCTACCTGAACTTTACCTTGGACGAAGACAATATTATATGGGGTAGAAAATAAATGTTTTCTTTGTTCTGGAGAAATATACTGTTATGGCTCGTGTCTAGCTGTCCCCCCAAAGCCTCATGTGATCATAGGTGAGGCTTTTTCACAGGTGGCTGAATCTAGTGTGTGATGCTGGGATTAGGGATGTGTGATTACTAAACCAGTACACTGATTGGTTTGGCACCACCCTAATCCCAGTAGGCTGGATAAGATAAAAGAGGCAGAAAGACACTGTTAAATTCCCTTGTTGCTTTTGCTGTCTTCTACATGTAATGATTGTTGCCCCTCTGCCATGTGCCACCTTGCCTTGCAGCCAGCGGATTATGGATTAAAAATCTCTACAAACTGTGAGCTAAATGAACCTTTCCTTCTTTAATTTTGGGTGTTGGGTATTTTGTTTCAACAATGAGAAAAGTAACTAAGACATATACTATGTCTTCTAAGGCTATTTGCTGTAGAAGGATCCTTGGAGAAATAGTCTGAAACTAAGATAATTGGTGCCTCTGCTTGTTAGACCTGCAAAAATGTGAGACCTGTGGAGTATTTTTACCCAACATCACATACACAAAGATCTCAATTAGCTTATTATTTTACTCTTAAAATATAGATGAATAATCAAAGGTTACTAGATGTTTGAAGATATATCCAATATGAAACAAAATGATGAATGAAAAAGTACCACTGAAGGAAATAGAGATAATGTAATAAGCTTGAGAATAAAAATAATCCTAATTAGTATTCTCAAGGAAATTAAATGGGGTTTGCATCCTTGATATAAGAGCATAATGCTACGAAATAGGATTAGAGAACACAAAGAGAAATCTTGGAATGAACATAAATAGCAAAGGAAAAAATTCCACAATATAAGAACTGGAAGTTAAAAGTTTAGGAACTCTTTCAGGAAAAAAAACCCAGCTGAAAGTAGAAAATTTGAAAAAAAGATATTGTGGAAGAGAGTGCTACTTTCTCCCCATTGTATGTACAGTATTTACTTTCTTGTCAAATATCTTAATTGGGCACATAATTTCAAGGAATAAAGACAAGTTTCAAATTGAATAAAAAAGACCCTCTTATACAACATTACTTTGATATTTTAGGACACAGAGATTAAAGAGGATCTTGTCATTTATTTAAAAGAAAAGAAAAACAGAAACAAAACGGGGACCTCAGATATCTAGTAGGAAGGCCCATCAGACCCTTTAGTTCTAGTTTTAAGGAATTACCCAGATTCTCAGACTATCAGGTCTAATCCCATCATCAGAAACCTGCTTACCTCACTTATCAGAAACTTCTTTTTCCTTTTTTCTTATTTAAACCTGAGCTCCTACCCCTGAGCCACTCTGAACATCTTACCTTTATCTACAATCTCTTCTCTGGTGGTTCTTTTCTGTATCTCAAACTATGTAATAGGTACCATATTGCATCTCATTTCTTCAAAAGAAAATTACTAATTAGTTAACTTACTTGAATATTCATGTTATTATTATTATTATTTTACTTCGAGACCCACTCCTCAGATTTCCTTCAACATTCACCCTATCTCATTTTCCTTTACCTAATTTAGATTCTGTAGTCCACTGGACTGTTGTCCAAAGAGAAGTTATTCCTCTGATAGGACCTTTAAAACCCCTGTCTTTTCTCCCCCTCTTATGCACACGGAGAAACAGCCCTGGTTATGTTTTCCTCTCTATATTGGTTTCAGAAACAGCTGATCGTTGGTGGGAAAAAGAAAAGCAAAGAACAATTGTGTGAACTGCCCTTTCTAAATTTATAATTATTTTCAAGTGGGCTCTCAAAACTGGTTGGCAATCCCTCCATAATTAACTACCAGTCTTGAAGATAACCATTTTTAACTTATCAAGCCTCTGATACATCCTATATGCTAAGCTAATGTCTTTGCTTCATATTTCATTGAGAAAATAGAAGGAATTAAATGGAAATCACCTAATCTTCCTACCACTTAGCCTTCCAATTACCTCAAGTCTATCTATTCTGTACTTGCTCTCCTATTACATGGCAGCTAGTCCTTCCTTTAGTGCTCTGAATCTCACCTCTTGTCCTCAAGGATTTCATTTCCATAATCATTATCCACTGTTGCTGCTGCATCTTAGCCTTCTCTCTCTTTATTGGCTCATCAGTATATGAAGATGATTCAGTTTCTCTCATTACAAAACTAAGCAAAACCCTCCCTTGACCTCAAGGGAGGACTGCTTCCCTTCTTGGCAAAAATTCTTGAAAGATCTGTCATCCCTCATTAATGTTTCTCCTTACGTTTCAATTAGGCTTCTATTTCTACTAGTTCACTGTAACTACTGAAGTCATCAGTGGCATTAATCTTCTAGTGTTTCCAATCCATCCTCACCTTGATAGGCAGCGGCCACTGGCACAGGTAATCAGTCTCTTCTTGGAACAGGTAATCAGTCTCTTCTTGGAACACTTTTTTCTTTGCTTCCATGATATCACACTCTCCTGTTTGCCTTCCTGCCTTATGGTCCACTCTTTGATTTCTTTAGTAGTTCCTTTTTATTCTGCTTAAATTTCCAAATATGAGTGTCCCAAAGTAGATAAAACCCGTTTTGTTTCTTTTTGGGGGGAGGGTACCGGGGATCGAACTCAGGACCTTGTGCTTGCGAGGCAGGCGCTGAGCTAAATCCCCGGCCCTAGATTCTCGTTACTGTCTTCCAGGGCCCTCTAGTCCCACGGGTTTTTCAAATTCCAATAACTGTATTATGTCATGAATTCTGACCTCTCCTGTGATCCAGACGTCGTTAGCTAACTTCTCACATGACATTTCCAGCATTATGGCTGATATAAAACATATGCTAAAAGTCTTATGTGTTCAGAGATGGAGTGTTTGGAAGGTAATTGAATTAAATGCTCTAACATCATCAGTGGATTAACCCATTGATGGGACCATGATTTGATGGCATTACTGGGAAGTAACAGAAACTTAGGAAGTGGAGCCTACTTGAAGGGAGTGGTTCAGGGGAGTTGCGACTGGGGACTATATTTTGTCTCCATTCCCTTTTTCTCTGGCTCTTTCCTTTTTTCTCCGCTTCCTGGCTGCCACGAGGTATAGCTTTTTCTCTGAACACCCTTCTGCCATGTTTCTGCCTTGCCACAGGCTTAAAGTGATGGAGTCAGAGGGCTAGCAATTAACTGGAACCTCTGAAACTGTGAGCCCAAATAAATCCTTCCTCCTTTAAATTGCTTTTCTCAGGAATTTTGTCTGTGACAAAAAGCTATCACACGCCGGCAACTACCAGGTGTTCCGAGTTTAATAAATGTGAAACAAAATTATAGTTTAACTCCCCATGCTTGTTCTTTATTTCCTCACTTATTATTGTTATTCCTGCCAGAAACCGAGGTGATAACTATTCAGACTCCCCCAACTTCTAGCCATGGCATACGGCCCTGTCTGATCTATCTCTTCTGATGGTGTCTCAGTGTGGCATATTAGTTCCCCCTGGCTCCCTGCCAAATTTCTTGAACAAAGCACTGTTTCTCACCTTATGGCCTATGACCGTATTGCTCTTTTTCCTCTTCCTGTTTTCATCTGGTTAAAGTCTATTCTTCCCAGTTCCAGGTAAAATGTCACCTCAGAGAAGCCAAAGTAAACAGTAATCACCCTGACTGAAGTAAATCCTGCTCAGCAATTCTTTCTCAACCTGTTTTCGTCTGGTTTTAAACTGAGGTAGGTTCTGTGCCAGTCTTCTTCACTGTCTCCCTGTGCCTAGCACAACATAGGCACAAAGATGACTGCAGTTTATAGAAAAGGGTGGTATCTTCACATTTACAAATCACTTGGTAAACTTGGTGACGTTTATTTAAGGGGTATTTCCCAGTTGGACAAGAACACAAATTGTGTTTGGCTTTTTATCCATATATACATGGCACAGATCCACTTTTATTCAGCCCATGTTTTCTACTTTGGGTGTAAATAAGGATGAGAAAGAGAAGAATCACAGTTCTACACTATTCCCAATCAACATGTTCTAATATTTACATTAGTTTGACATACACATTTTTGTTTTGTACTGGAGCTTGAACCCAGGGACTTTGCATGGACCTGCATTCCTGCCTCTTTTAAAATTTTGATACAGGGTCTTACTAAATTGTGCAGACTGGGTTCCATCTTGCAATCCTCCTGCCTCTGCCTCCTAGAGTACTGTACTGAGATTATAGACCTGTGCCACCGTGCCTGGCTAGTGTGGCCTGTAGTCTTGGCAAACTCGTACTGCTTTGGGAGACTAATTGTTCTTAACCATCCTTTCTATTTTTTTTTTTTTGGTACTGGGGATTGAACTCGGGACCTTGCGCTTGCGAGGCAGGTGGCAGAACCACTGAGCTAAATCCCTGGCTCTATCCTTCCTATTTAATTGGCAATTTTGCACGGAATTGGTATCCAAGTTCAAGAACTCATTACTTTTTTATTCCATGTTTGTTGATTATCTACCACATACTAGGCATTCTTGAAGTACTGAAGAGATACTGGTTGAAAAGGATAGATAACATTTTCTCTCCTGGAGCTTAGTGTAGTGAAAAAATAGACAATGCAACAAGAAAATGAGTACTGATGAGTAATTCCAAAAACCCAGGATGATATGAAGAAATTGCAGGGGGTTACTTTATTAGGCATTAGATTGAAACTAAATAATCTATAGTTTGGAGAATCTATTGGCTTCTAACTTTTGAAAATCAAGACATTTCCCATTTTAAGTCTTCTGTTATCGCTTCATGATTTCTTGAGAATAACTGCATTACAATGTGCTAAGTATGAGGAAATAAAATGATCTCCAAATATGATATGTAGCATTTATCTCCTAAGGTCTGAAGACTTCTATGGCTTTGGCAAGAAAGTTGGATTCTAACTTTTTTCATTACTGGTCAATGATTAACCAAAGAGGTTCATTCTTCTAAATGACAACAGGAGCCAATTAGTTTCAAGATATTTTCTTCCCATAACTGTATGAGTCTTGCAAGGAGATGAAAGGAAGGAGTCTACAAATTAAAAGTATCAAAGGGAGCTAGTTACTATTATATAATTTTCATAAAAGTCTTGCGAAGAATAAAGAACACATTGTTCTCATGTTCTTTGGGGGTAAGAATTTGTCTGAAAGGTGACCATGTTTATAAAATTCATACAAAAATACATTAAAAAACGATTTACATTATGGAAGTATTCACTATAAGATTATTTAATGACAAAATTAATGACAATGAAAGTATTCACCATAAAGTCTATTATTTAATGACAGAGAATGACAATGTTATGTGTGGTGGTGCATGCCTGTAATCCTGGCACTCAGGAGGCTGAGGCAGGAGGATTGCCATGAGTTTGAGGCCAGCCTGGGTTATATAGTGAGTTCAAGGCTGCTGAAACTACACAGCAAGACCCTATCTAAAAAAAAGAAAGAAGATAAAGGCTCTATGGTGGGACGAGGAAACAATAGATTTACACTACTCAGCAATGTATATTTACATAAATATTATTTGTTAACATTTTCAGGTTTATTAAAAAATATGCCCCCCCAAAAGAACGAAGATAAAGCCTCTATGATGGCACAATGAGAAAATAATAAATTTACATTACTGAGCAGTGTCTTCAGTGGAACACAAGGAAGTGAAATAATACAGCACTTTGGGTAATTAGTTTGGACAACATTTTCCAGGTTTATACCTCTTTAGAGAAAATAAAATAATCTAGGGGCCAGGGATTTAGCTCAGTGGTGCCACGCCTGCCTCACAAGCGCAAGGTCCTGAGTTTGATCCCTGCTACCGAAAAAAACCCCACTACATTCCTCACAACACTGAGCTGAAGGAACTATTTATATAATAATAAATTATATTTTTAAATTATGTTAAGTTTACACTAACTGTTAGGCACATTATGATTGGTGTGGTCTCAGAGAGAAAAGAACATTTCATCAGGCCGCGGGGATTTAGCTCAGTGGTTTCGCCACCTGCTGTGCAAGCGCAAGGACCTGAGTTTGATTCCCGGTACCAAAAAAGGAAAACGAAAAATATTTCATCTAAGATTTTTCTTAAACATGAAAGTAAAGCATAAAGAAGGTTAATCAAAACAGTTTACTGTACTTGGTTCTGTAGAGCAAAAATGAATGAGATGTCACCCTGAGACTGTAATTAGAGTGCTAATTTGTTAAAACAAAATGCATGCAGAAGGCCTTTAGGGAGCCTAAAATGTAATTATTTTGCCAATATGCCAAATTTACCAGACACACTTGAAGGTAACATCTAGGGTAAGTTATGTATTCCAAGTTCAAATAGTTGCCCAAAATGGGTTGCCTTGAAAAACAGGGTCATGTAAAGACAATAATACTGGTTTCATATCTCAAAACTTTATCAGAGGGACCATCTGAGTTAATTTATTTCTATAAGAAAAAGAATTTTGACAGCACCTTGATTTGAGATCATTAAAATTATAGTGCAAAGTAGTCGACATACTTCAGTGGTAAGCAATAATATAGTATGGCTTGATTTAACTTACAATTTCATTCAGGTTAAAGTCAATTTGATGTTCAGCAAAATAATTTTTCAAAAGGGATGACCGATGGAAACAAATGAAAGTCCAGAATTTCTATGTATGGCAATAGGTATTCAACACTGTACTTGAAAGAATTCAGCTAAATTGGTAACGAGGGTACTCTAGATTTATGAAAAAAATTTCATCTCTGGATTGTTTTGGAAATACAGGCATTTCAAATTAGCTTTTCATTACTTTACAAACTTAGCATTTCATTAAGTTGAACAAACTTATACCACAAGTTTATTTTTATTTAGTGAGAATGAGTGTTTTATTCCCTATTTTGGAAGAACAGGCTCAGAATCAGTAATTAGGGTCTGACTTGTCTGTAAAAATAAAAAAGCAAAATCTTAATGATATTAAGATATTTTAGAGCATAAGAGAAACTCACGTGGGATATATGGCTTGCCTGTCACCCTTTAAAAACTATTAGCATTTAAATACATGTATTCATTAAATAATAAAAATTACAGAACTACATTACAGCCATCCCTCTGTATTCACTGATTTTATACCCATGGATTCAAGATTCAATCAACCATCGAGGAAAACAGTCCAGAAAAAAATTGCATTCTGTACCAAAGATCTACAGACTTTGTTTTCTGGTTGGTATTCCCTAACCAATGTAAGTGTAACTGCCATCTACATAGCATTCACATTGTTTTCGGGATTATAAGCAATCTGGAGATGACTTGAAATATTTGTAACGATGTGTTTAGGTTATATGCAAACACTATGCCATTTTATACAAAGGCCTGGAGCACTGGTGGATTTTGGTATCAATGGATTTTGAAACTAGTCCCCATGGATGGTGGAGGAATGTGTATGTGTTCATCTGGCAATAAACATAAATGTACTCTACTATAGTTTAAAGCTAAGCTAAATTTAAACATTTTTCTTTGAATCAGTTCTGAAATGTGTTAGTTTCATAATAACACAATCCCTTTTCAATAAAAGTAAACCAAAATAGGTAATTTATGTAGACTACTATTTCTAAACTATGAGAACATTGTAATAAATATATATCTTATTTTTGATTGGATATGGTGTTTCAAAAGGAAAGCAAGGGGCTGGGGATTTAGCTCAGTAGTGCTGCCTCCCACCTTGCAAGTGCAAGGTTCCGACTTCAATACCCAGTACAAAAAGAAAAAAAGAAAAAAAAAGAAAGCAGAACACACAGACAAAAACAAAACAGTAACAAATATGCAAAAAACATTTTATTTATAATAGATCAACATTTTTGACATGAAAGGTAGCCACTTTTGTTTCTCAGGAATGCCTAGAATTCAACAATTTCCAGAAAGACTAGTCAACAATTATTTCACTGTAGGTAAAAGAAATAACTTCGGAATGAATTTTTTAAGTGGTTTTGCCCATGGCAAACTGTAAGCTTGAATGTAAGGTAAGTTAGCTTTCCCAGGAAGTAAGTGTAATCCAACTATGATCTAAGTGTATTAAACCAGTCTATACAACAAATATGAGAATCACCTATGTGCATCAACTGTGCTCAAACAAGAATTCTCTTTATCAAAATATTCATTTTTTAAAAAGGCCTCACATTAACCCCTCAAACGAATACCCCTTTTTCTATGTCCACCCCTCTTTTCTACTTCAAGTTATATTACTGTATAGACAACCATCAAATCCTGTTACATTAATTTAAGACTATGTAAAATATACCAAACACAATGGTCACTGACTTTAAGGGACAAAGTGATAACTAACCAATAATAATATAGCCAATGTTACTTTTTGTTTAGAAGGGGAAAAAAAAGCAGCCCCCAAATGTCCTTAACTTTTCAGTACTTCTCTGTAACACAGAACAAAAAGCTAACTTGTAAAATTAAAATGATCAGGGGCCGGGGATTTAGCTCAGTGGTTCTGTCGCCTGCCTCGCAAATGCAAGGTCCTAAGTTCCATCCCCGGTACCCCAAAAAAAAAGATCAGAAAACATTTTGTGTGAAATGTTTTACATAGACAAGTGATACATTTTAGATTCAAACCATACTATCTTCCATATTTCAACTTGGGAGAAAATTCACAATTATTACCTCTTCTCAGTTACATTTATTTTTGAGCATTTAAATCTACTATACACTTTATAAAATTCACCTTGGTTACTACTCTCCATGGTTAAGTGCTATCTTTCCTCAGGTAAGTCCATTATATGCATCTAAGTTCTGGGGAGGTTTAAATAGCACTTAAAAGAATATGAATGGGAGTTCTGAAATGTTGAAAGTTTCATCATCTATTTAGTGTAGGATTTGTAATTCAAATTCATCACAGCAGCCTAAAGAAATACCGTGTGAATGGAATGCACATAATTCCTACAGAATACACAAACTGAAGTCCAAAAGGCACAGAGTAATGCTGGTGGCTCTTTCTAGTCAGTTAAGAAATAATAAAAAATTTTTATTATTCTTTCATAATTTAAATACTTCAGTAATCTCCACTTTTATTACTTTTTAACAGTGACTTCAAATTTACATTATTTTAAGTACCATTGTAATAGCTTAGAGTATAATACAGATATTAGTTATTTACCCATTCAAAA
This sequence comes from Heterocephalus glaber, assembly GCF_000247695.1. Next base: position 8,012,657 of record NW_004624792.1, on the reverse strand, counting down.
ATAAAACAGAAAGCAAATAAACAAAACCTTCTTCACTGTATATATATATATATATATATATATATATTTATATGTAAAAAATTATTCTCAAAGATAACATAGAAGAGGGACTTGGTACAGGCCATCAAATCAGTTTTCTATTACCATAGTTATAATTCCCAAATCAACAGATATACAGCAATAATCAACAGCAGTGCAAATATCTTCGGAGATTAGGATAAAATTCTAACATAAGAACAAAAAACTGAGGAAATAAAAAAGGCAAGTACTTCAAGTACAAGGAGCCAGTCTGCTGAGGTCCATCTTAGTGTTTACTGGGGGCTTCCTTTCTGCTTCTACTTCTTTCTCTGAAACACATTGGCCAGCATGGCACCTGATGTTGTCAACTGACCCATTTTGTTCAAAAACTTGGTCTTTGTATCTTCACTCACTAAGCTCGCAGCAATTGACATCGAGCTAGAAAAAAATTTTGAAATTCATGAAGCAATTAAAAAACAAAAATATCCATCTTTCATTTCTTTAGTCACATATCAATACATTCTTAATGGGGGTTACAAAAGGGAAATTAATGCTTAAGAGGAGTTTTTATGTATCATACTAGCTGAGAAGTGTTCACTGTTCATTCTTTATATTAAAGGAGTACTATGTTCATCCTTTATATTAAAGAAAGAAGTAGTGGTTAGCTGTGTGACCATGAGCAAATTCTTTCAACTGTAAAATGGAGCCCTTCAAAAAAAAAGAGCTGGGTATGGTGGTGCACGCCCGTAATCCCAGCACTGGGAAGGTTGAAGTAGAAGGATCACCTTGAGTTTAAGAGCAGCCTGCGCTGCACAGTGAGTTCAAGGTCCACTTGAATACATAGTGAGACACTATCTCAAAAGAACTACAAAAAAGTCCAATTAGACAAATGTAAGTTGCTTAGTACAATGGAAGACACATAATAGCATACCACAAGTGTTAGTAGTTGTTCTTTTAATGACATTATTTAGTTTTTATAGAAGTCCTGGAACATTTGAGGTGTGATTTAAAAAAAAAATACACTCAATGTTTAAACAAAAAAGAAATTATTACAGTAAAAGACTTATTGCCATTAGCTTCCCTCAAAATATACCCCTCACTTCGAACATACTTATCCCACACTCTTGCCAATTTCTAAAGCAGTTCTGAAAGTCCTCTTTCATGAGTATCTTTAGTTGTACTGTTAGGGCTGGCTTGATGTCCTGAATAGGTTAAAAACATTTACCTTTCATGGTCATTTTGACTTTGGGGAAAAGCCAGAAGTTGCACAGTGCCAGGTCTGGTGAAATAAGGTATATAAGGACACAATGTAATTTTTTCTTGAGCCTGCCTTCTCATTGGATAGCACTTGGCAGCAGCATTCACTGTATTTTTTATCACATTTCATAAAGATACTCATGAAAGCAGACCTTCAGTTCCACCTCAGAAAGTAGCAAGAATGATGGGACAACTGTTTGAATTGAGGGGGAGTATTTGGAGGGGGATAAATGGCAATATGTGTTTCACTATAATTTTTAAAAATTTAAATATTCATCATATATTTTGATCAAAACTCAGATATTGTCATTTTCCCAAATGAGTAAAATAAATCACAGTGAATCTGTACCATGCTGATAATAATCTTATCTCTTTTTTGGAGGGAAAAACATGTTCTGAATCACCAGTTTTCAAATTCATTTATTCTTTCTTTTTTGCCAAACTGCTGTGTAGGGAGTAAACACAATTCAAATGAATACTAAAGATTGCTAATTTATCACATTATTGTACAGAAAGAGTCCTGCACTAGACTCTGAACCCCAGTTTATTGTTTTGTGGCTTTGGTTGAGATGCATTTGACCTTTCCAATTCAGTTTCCTCATCTGAAAAACACAGCTTGCAATTTCTATTGCAAAATATCCCGAATAAGATAACCTATTTGAACTTGTCAAGGGCAATGTGTAGCAAGCTGGAAGTGCTCTGCAAACTACAGCACAAAACTGGTGCGACCACCAAAGGCATCTGGGAGTGTGTTGTCTTCCATGGTGTGCACCGGCTCAATTACTCACTTGAAAACCCAACCACAACTCTCTCCAAAAGTCTCTTCTTCCAGGACACTAACGCGGTTTCTCTCTTCATGCCTTTGGAGAACTACTACTCCTCTCTTTTTTTTTCCCCCTTCTTCTCACAAAGTAATATAAGGTCCAGAATTTGGCTTTTGATTCTCCAATTACAAAACCTTCTCTCAAAGCTTCAATTATGGATGACTCCAAAATATTAACTAAGTCACAAAACTAGTAACCTCTTTATAGCATACTCCAGGTCAAAAATCTTCAGTGTTCATTTACTACCTACAAGATAAAATAATGTGCTTTTGTATTCAAGAAATGTAGCGAACTAACATGTGAGTTTTATACTCTTACCACCTATCTCTTACATTCCCACCCTTTCAGTCAGGTCTGCCTAATATATTGCCTAGTCATTTTCAAACTAAATCTCTCTTTCTCTCCACTGCCTATCCATCTCTCAAACCTCAGTTCAAGTCCAGTCTTTCTAATGGGTCTTTTCTTAACCCCTGAGGTTTATAAGTGTTGTTTTCTTTCTGTAGAAAATTCAGTGTAAGTCAAAAGATATGCCTGATTTTAATTTACACTTAGGAAAAGAGGTTGTATGGATCAGATCATACCTAAGAATACTATCAAATTTTAACGATATTCTACAAGGAGTGCAACAATGATATAAAGGAGCCTGGAAACCCTAAAGGATAAAACTGAAAGGAATGAAGAATGTTTGGCCTGGAGAAAAGATTCAGGTGACTTAACAGATGCCCACAAATGTGAGAAGTTAGATCCAAACCATCTGCAGGCTGGATATATCCTGAGAACACTACTGATACACATCTCAGTCACCTGGGGAGCTTTTTTGAAAATGAAAATACCTAATCATAGTGCTTCTGGGACTTTCCATTTGGGGTAGAGGGTCCAGGCATATATTTTGTATAGCTTTCTAGTAAAGAATCATTGTATTATAACTATCTTTTTTTTTTTGGTACCAGGGATTGAACTCGGGTCCTTGCGCTTGCGCAGCATGTGGCGAAACCACTGAGCTAAATCCCCGGCCCCAACAATATTTTTTATAGTGTGTAAATTTTTAGTAGTTTTACAAAGGGATTTGTAATATTCATCAGGGTGTAAACCCTTGAATTACTGCATCTTAAAATGTTGGTCTGTAATTTCTTGTTTGGCCACTTTCTCTTCCCTGTCAGAGCCCCTTGTGTAACCCTAATCCTTTAATGACCACCTAATATACTAATGTTCTTAAATTTCAATTGTCACCTCTGTGTTTTTCTAGCTGTTCCACAAATTATAAATATTCCTCTTCAGAACAGTTCTTCCTATAGTTATCTTTTGTTATATTGTGGCATCAACCACTTAAATGTTCAAACCAAGGTCTGGGAGCCATTAGATTCTGTTCTCCTCCAATCTTAATCTGTTGCCAGACTGAGTTCACATCTGAAATATATCTCTAATCCATCTTCTTTTCATATTCACCGTCATACCCAGATATTATAACATAGTGGTTAAGGGAATAGTATCTACTTTGTAAGGTATTAAGGAAATCATTAGCAAGTATGTGAAAAATGCTCAGGATATCTGGTTCGTAAGTGTTAAGTAATAATAATGATGCTTATTACCTGCCCATCTATGCTCACACCTATCTCATAATGGACCCCATGATAGTTTTCCAAGCTGTTCCACTCGCTTCTCTATATTAAGAGAGAAGAGTATGGCCTCATAAGCACAAGGTCCCGAGTTTGATCCCTGGTACCAAAAAAGAAAAACAAAAAAAAAGAGAGAAGAGTATGGCTTCTAAAAAGCAGTGTCTCTCAAAGTGTGGTTCCTGCATCTGCATCAGCATCATCTGTGAACTTGTTATCAATGCAAATTCTCAAACTTTACCCCAAACCTCCTGAATTAAAATCTGGGGGGATGGTACCCAGCAATTTCTAGGTGATTCTGATGGACCCTAAGGCTTGAGAACCGAAGTTCTTAAAGGCTGGAAACTACAAGTGGCAGGACAAGTCAAGGCTGCTGGGTGAGTATGTAAAGTTTTACTTAAACTCAGACATACTGAGTAACTTACTGTCAATGGTTGCTTTCCTTTACAATGTAAGAGTCTGGATGAGTAGTTGAGACAAAGTTCTTATGGTCTTCAAAGCTTAAAATAGTATTTATTGTCTACAGAAGAAGTTTGCCAACTCCTCACATATAGGATAAATCCAGCCCTCTAAGTGTGGCTAACAAAATTCTGTGCCTACCCACTTTTATGTACTTATGCTATTCTCCACACAGAGTATGTACTCTAGCTTACTGAAGAGTTTCCAACATATTCTCTAACTTTTGTCATTATCCACAGTGCTGACCTTTTTGCATATACAGTGGACCCCTGACTTATGAACTAAATTCATTCCCGAGGGGCTGGATGTAACTCAAGTTATAGGCTCAGGCTCCTCTACACAACCTTCAATGTCTCTCTCACAGGCAGATCTGTGTCCTAAAGAGACAATGGATTTCTAAATTAACTCCATACAGGAAAGGATGTTGTAATGTTCCTTCCAGAATCTTTAAGGGTTAAATCTGTATCCGAGACCATCTGGAAGCACAATCGGCTGGCATTCGGATCATAACTCAAGAGTTAGTAAGATAAAACTAAAATTTCCGTCATAACTCAAGTTGTTCGTATGTCAAGCCGGTTGGAACTTGAGGGTCCACTATAATCCCCACCTTTTTTTCCCCTTTGCCTCTCTAGCCAACTGTTCACACCTGAAGATTCCTGTGAAATTTGGAAGCACTATTTTAATGTTTAATTTTTGTCTTTTGTTATTTTTATACTTTTAACTGCTCCACCCCTCAGCTGTGACTACCTTGTGAGAAAGGACTATGCCTTAGTTATTAAGCTCATTTTTGTTAACAGTCCATGGAAAGTGTTCAGTGAATTTTACTAAATGCTGAATGAACAGAAAAAACATTTATGTACATATTTTTCTGCTTGCAGATCAGTGCATTTCAAACTTTTTTTGGACAAAGATCTCAGTAAGAGATACATTTGAAATAACTATAGCACATAACTGAAGTATCACAAACAGGTATCCTGACTACTTGGGATGCTCTCTCCAGTTTTTATTTTATTCTGTTTCTTGGAATAAAATTTTTATCATAATAAACGGAATTAACTAAGTAGTAATTAATTAATTTGTGGTACTAGGGATTGAAATTAAGGCCTTTGCATTGAGCTATATCCCCAGCCTTCTTTTATTTTGAGACAGGTTCTTGCTAAGTTGCCCAAGATGGGCTTGAACTTGTGATCCTCCTGCCTTAGCTTCCGAGTGGCTCCAGTACAGGGGTATGTTACAACTCCCTGCTTTGTTTTTTATTTTGAGACAGCATCTTGCTAGGTTGCTAAATTGCCCAGGCTGGGCTTGATCTTGTGATCCATTTACCTCAGTTTCCCACAGTGCAGGGATTACAGGTGTGTCCAACTCCAATTGAATTAATTTAATGATGTACTAATAGGTTACAGCAATTAGCAGAGAATTTCACAGATACAAATATCCTTCCTTATTTGCCTCCACTCTCACTTTTCCTTCTTAGAAGTAGTTCTCCTTACTGTTCAAGGCTTTCTTTTTGTGCTTTTGATTTACAACAGACTTCTGAGGAGTGGCTTAAGGAAGGCTTCCTTGAAAAGGTGACTTCTAAGCTTTGGCCTGAGGATGAAGGAAGTAGCTAGACAAAATAAGATGGAATCCTATGTTGAAAAGACCTAGGGGAGGAGAATCCTATAGCTAAGGATCTTAAGGTCCTCCATTAAGCCTCTCCTGGCTATCCTTGGTAGTTAGAACAGTCTTGTATTTATATAGCCAGTATAATTTCCACATGGGATTTATTATATTACCTGTAACGGTAGCACAATGCCATTCCAATATCTTGTCTAGTTTAAGTTATTGGAGGGCAAAGTTATCTTATTTATTTTTACTCATTTATTTTTAATCCTTAGCACAGTGCCCAAAATGAAGACACTCTTAAAGGTGAGAAATGTTATTAAAATTCCTCTGATTCTTGCAACACGTATTTTCTATGTCTTTTATTTGGTATCAGTAAGTAAATTGTTAAAATCATGTAAATGCCTTGATTGTCTACAGGGCTGTGAGCATCTGTTTAGTGTATCTGCTGACTGATAATATAGTTAATGTTTTCACACATGCTTTACATAATAGAGATAAATAAGTTAAAGATTAATGGATATAATATTATAGCATTTCCTCCACTTTTCTAGATAAAAAATAATCCATGTTAAACTTCACAAATCTTAATGATAAAATGTTTTAATAACTAGGAACAATTTATACATAAAAGTATATCTGTCCTGCTGTCTTGCCCTTATCCTTCAAAAGTATGCCTATGGTACTGTCACACAGATTGTAAGAAAAAGCCATGTCAAAAGGATTTAGGAGTCAACTTGAAAAAACTCAAATTGGCTAAAGATGGGATAATTTGGGTATCAATAAGAATTATAAATGGAGCACAATGAATTGTGTAAGTTTAAAGACATGAGTTTATAATTTATAAAAATTAAAATCTATCTACATGGTTGTTCACCAATCACAGAGTGAATCAATTTATTATTCTGAAAACTGGCAAATAAAAACAAAGCTGAATGTCTTGCCTTTACCATATAAACTATATTACTGAGTAATAAGTAGCTTATGGGATAAATTTTTCTTTATTAAAGTATTCTAGGTCATCAATGATATAGGGATGACAGAATTAGGGTATTATATTTTATAACCTCTGATGAATTAATAAATTCATTAATTATTAACAGCTTGTTAACACCCCCCCCCCCAAAAGGAGAGAAGCAGATATCAGCTTTAGGATGAAAACATACCTCCTCTTATTAAGCAATCTTGCCAAAAGAAACATACCTGATTAAGTCTCTAGATCAAGATCCAATTACCCAACTGACAGGAAATACAGAGTTCACACTCAACAACAAAAGGGAAATGCAGTCAGCAAAACAGAACTGTGAAAAACTCTATAGGCCAAATCACCTAATTTCTTCCAAAAGTATGTAATATGGAGAAAAAAGTGGAAGGAAATTTGTATGGAGTTTCCTAATTTTCTTCTCTAAGTTTTCAAGTTTTAAAATAATCTGAAGGCTCTAGATAATTTTGATATTTAATGTATGACAAATGAATGGAAATATGTGCTTTGGTGTTGATTTTAGGGATTCTGTGTTTGAATTTTTTAAAAAAGCCTTTTATTATTTCAATGAGTTTCTGTTGTTTTAATTTTCCACAGCTAAAATGGTAAGTACAAGCATGGAGGGAGAAGAGCTCCTATCCTAGGAGGCTAAAGAAAGGGTTATGATACATCAAAAAGAGACTGTGTGAGTCAGGGTGTGTGTATGTGTGCGTGTGTTAGGCTGTGTGTGCCTGTGTTAGGCTGTGTGTGTGTGTGTGTGTGTGTACCTAGAATGACTGGATAAAATGCATTCCTGGTAGTCAAGCTTAAAGGATATACTTTTGAGCTTTTTATGTGTGCGTCCATTTAAAATAATTATTCAAAGTTACTTCAATAAGAGTTAGACAACACAATCCATTTGTAAATTGTTTTATTTTTTAAAATTAAAAGGATTTGTAAATCCTTCCTTGAATGACCAACATTACTCTTTTCACCTCTATGTTCATATTTTAATTTCTGAATCTTTCACTTCTAATCAGCTTGGTCAGAACTATTAGTTTGGGGCTGGGGATTTAGTTCAGTGGTTCTGTCGCCTGCCTCACAAGCACAAGGACCCGAGTTCGATCCCCAGTACCAAAAAAAAAAAAAAAAAAAAAAGAACTATTAGTTTGGCTAGAGTGTTCCTAAATTTATAATCCTTTATGCAGCAAATTATTGACAACTGTGTCACAAATTTCTACTGTTTTGACCTAGAGTCTCCAACTACATATCGGAATCTCTTTGGAAATTTTTTAAACACAAAGACCCTAAGTTGAATCAGAATGTTGAGAGGACTACAAAGAATGGGGTAGACATATGAATTTTAAACTTCTCAGACACTTCTGATGAGATAGCTTGTGGCTCAGCATTTGAGAACAGCTAATTTGAATAACAGTCTTTTGTCCTCAATTTTTGTTTTCTATACATTCTTAATTTTAATGTAATACAAGTAGATATTAATAAAGAAAATATAAGAAGCACTCTTCTATGAAAAGTAAAACAAAATTTCATAAAAAATAAGTTAATATACCATGTACTGTAATCTTAAAAGAATGTCCAAAATAATACACAAGTCATAGGCAAAAAAAGATTCTCTCTTACAAAGAAGAGTGTTTGCAGTACATTTCTTGTGGGGAGTTGGTTAATAACCACATCTTGTTTTCTCACCCTTTCTCCTCCCCTTGAAAAAGTCTTATCTTCCAGATAAATGACTACAAAGTAATACAAAATGAACATTATGCCAATCAATAGCAAATCTAGATAGAGAAATTCAGGTTAATATAAAGCCTTGAAAAAGAATTAATGTCTTACCCTTGAGGCTCTTGGACAGTCTTGTTTTCTACTTTTTGTTCACATTCTTTTATCATGGAACTTAAAATAACCTGATTAAAAAATCATTTTAATGAAATAGTTTAATAAAATACTATGGCTTAAAGTTTTAATTTTTAACACTCTCATAAACATTAATTAAAAACTTAAAATTTTGACAGTTACTTTGTTGAAGGATTCATATTAGATTGGCAGACTACTATAGAAACTGCTTTGAAAGATCTCATTCTGGGGTTTGGGGATGTAGCTCAGTTGTAAAATGTGTGCTTCGTATGCATGAGGCCCTGGGTTCAATCTCCAGTAAATCACCCCCCTACCCCAAATCTAAATCATATAACTTAAGAATTTATTTTGATTTTCATTACTTATTTCTAAATCTGATTCCCATTCTCCATTAACTTCTCCCACTATCTAATGTACATCTATACATTTAACATATACATACACTGTGGTCACATGTATACTTTTCCAGGAAAAGCCATTCTAGTCTATGTTCCTTTGCTTTCTCCAGGTTGTAACAAGTGGTGCTAGGCTTAGTATCTAAGATTATAACACTTAGCATCATCCTTGCATGGAGACCGAGCCAGTGATGTAAAAGGTGGGGATCTAAGCTGCTTTTCTTAACTGCTAACAACCACACCAGAAATTGAACGGCCCTCTGAATATTTTTGACTCTTTTTTTTTTTTTTTTGGTACCGGGGATTGAACTTGGGACCTTGCGCTTCTGAGGCAGGCGGTGGAACCACTGAGCTAAATCCCCAGCCCTTGACTCATGTTTTGACGATGAAGGTCACTAAAGAAATATTTATTGTTTACCTGCTATATGCTAGGCACTTTTTTTTTTGTACCAGAGATAGAACTCGGGACCTTGCGCTTGTGAAGCAGGTGGCGGAACCACTGAGCTAAATCCCTGGTAGGCACTTTTTAAAGATATTGAAGATACAGATGTTAAACACAAAACATCCTCTCTTTGTAGAGCTTACATTTTTGTAAGAGAGATAAACTTGAAGGAGATGGAGTGCTTTAGCTCTGGGAAGAGGTTGAGCAGATAATCTGATGTGGGAATAAGAAAGATAAAAGAGTAGGTACAGACAATTGGGGAGAAAAAGAGATTTGGAGAGGGAGGAAGGAAAGTTTTTGTTTTATTTAGGAGAGAAAAGTCAAATATCTAAATGGGGAAAGCTGACAAAAATAGTTTGAAAATATAGAATAGGGAACAGATGACAAAAAGAGACGGAATGGAATGAGTTATGAGGAAATAGAGAAAGAAAATAGAAACTTTACTTTTAAGAAACTTAATGGTGAGATAATTAACATTTTACAGTTAAACATTTCACATACATTATCTTACTAAATTCTCATGTGAAGTAAAAGAGAATAAAACAGAGCCTCAAAGATGTTAAAAGAAATTGTTCTAGGTATCAAAACTAGTAAGTCCATAAAATGACATTTACTGGTATTTTTTTTTTTTGGTACCAGGGATTGAACTCGGGTCCTTGAGCTTGCGCAGCAGGTGGCAAAACCACTGAGCTAAATCCCCGGCCTCATTTACTGGTATTTAAAAAAAATTAAGCATGGAGTATCATAATCAAGTCTCATATAAAGAACAAAAATCTGTAAGGAGGTAGGAAATTATGATTGTGGCACTGATAATCACAGTAGCTTACCTCATGCCCCGGAGAGAGATGTTCCATGTCAGTCCGTAAACATCGGAGGCCAGGTAAAAAGTGATTTACCATTAAATCTTCCGAAATGACTTGAGACACGGTAGTTAAGGAAGCTTTAAAAAAGCAAACTGGTATGTCCAACATAGTTTAATACAAAGAAGCCCTTTTAGATAATGTTATGGTATACTGATCACTCAGAGTACACAGGCTTCCTTCATGTATGACAGCTCACTTGTGGAATGTTATTTATTAAGGGTCAACTGTGTCTAGTCTCACAAATCTATTTATGCCAGTGATATTCATCATTGTAACATCCCCTAATTTAATCATATGCTAATCTAATCAGGTATTTGAATGAGTGTGAAGTATTAAAAGTAAAAAAATTAATGTTTCCATGACAACTAAGTTTAAAATTTTATAAAAAAACCAATAAAGGCACATTGCTTAACATACTACTATTTAATTACTAAATAAGGCAACTGTAAAAGATTGGGAAAAATATTTGAAAAATCTAGCAAAATTCTATACTCAGTGTCAGAAATGTTTCTGGATTCTGTTTAAAGAAAGTTAATCTGAAAATCATAGACAGGTGCATTATGGATGTGATTTATCTGAAAAAGATGTTTACCTAAAATCAGGAGATTCACACCATAGAAATGCTTCAGTCCTAAACTAAATGACTGATAAAAGAAAATACATTTACATGTTTCAAGTTAAAGTAGTTATCTAAGGTATATACTGTTTTCCGGGTTACCGTTTTAACTAACCTGTTAAACTTTCTATTGGTCCTGAGTAAATTGGACCAACAGAATGGTGGTTGTAATAAGAGCATTTATTTTTAAGTTTAGTTTAAGCTTATCATCTTGACATTCAAAAGGATCAGGACAGCAAACGCGTTTCTGAAGGAAACGATTCAAACTGTTTATTCATGTCAATTCTGGCATATTCTCACCTTATTCTGTTACTTATTTAAAAATAGTTCTATTTAATATTACACCACATAAAATGAAAAATTCCAGTAGATGTTTCCTTTAAAAATGGTTTAATTCATCTTTTTGAAAAAAATTGTAACAAATTTTGTGAAAAATAATCAGTGTAATTATATGAGTACATCCTTAAAAAGTTTTAAATAAAAACTTCATAAAAAAAGCTCCTATAATGAGTGACTTATAAACTCAAGAGGGAATAAAAATAGATATAAAGAGGGCTGCAACCTTATGATTATGTAGTTTTGTTTTCTAGATACGGGGAAAGTACTGCTCAGACACAAATGTGAGTGACCTTTGGTTTAGTAAAGAATGTGATCTATGGATTGAGAAGTTCAAGATATCTTTTTTCTTCTTTTAGCAAGAAGAGGGAAGCTCTCTTTTCTCTTTTTGCTTATAGTTGGGGCCTACCTTTTCCCCATAGAATCACCCAATCTTTCAAGTATTAGAAATTTACAGGTTATTTGGTATTATAAGTTGCTTCTAACTTATTAATGAACAATTATCAAAAGTCCTCTGATTGCTAATGAGACATTCATAGTTTTAGAAGATAGCTTGGTTTTATTTTTAGATAGCTTGATTATAAGTATGTTTTCCTTATAAACAAAATTGGTCTTTCTATAACCTCAGCTTGTACCTTAGCCACAGAGAATGCCTAACCTCCCTTCTATAGAATCACCTGTCAAGTATCTTTTTATCCCAAGCTATACATTCTCCAGAGTAAGAATTTCTAAATTTCAATCTGTCTTAAACATAACTTCCTGACTTGTTATGTCAAATGTTACATATTATAATTTTTCTATGTCTCTATTAAAATATGATGTCAGTGATGAAAGGAATACTCATGTCTTGATCAGCTCAGAATATAAAGGGACAGATTTGGGCAATATAATTTTATTAGTGACCACACTACTCTGTTGACTGAGGTACAAGTTCTGCCTCACATAGAACTAACACATTCAGTACCTGAACAGGGACTGTTCTTAAGATGGTCCTTTCATTTGCTGTACTGACTAAAGATTTTTATTGTATTTATTCCAGAAATAGTCTGTATATATTGGGATATATGATAATATATTTCAGTATCTATGCTCTTTAGAAATAGCTGCCTTTCCCACTTGGAAAATCTGATTTTTTTTTTTGTACTGGGGATTGAACTCAGGAACTTGCGCTTGCGAGGCAGGCGCCAGAACCACTGAGCTAAATCCCTGGCCCCTGGAAAATCTGATTTTACAGAGCTATGTTTTGATTTTTTGACTTTTCCATTTTCCTTGAGGCCTATTTCTTTAGAAACTATACACAGCCCATGGCTTAAGTTTTTAACATCTTTCAGAAAAATAAGCATACCATCCTTTTCTTTCTTTGAATACAACTATGCATGCTAGGATACTGTCACTTCTCTATTATTAAAGTATTTCTTCCTTGCTCATTCAGAATATCAGTTCCTTTTTTTGCTTCCTCTATATTCTGTTAAGTTGAAAAGTCAGCAAGATAAATCAGGAATGATAGTAAGTTCTGCTTTTGGTGGAATTAAACCTATAGGAGACATGAGCAGTTGAGGTACCAAACTACGAAAATATGGTGGCTCTGCTCACTGTATAATGTATTACCAAAACTATGGTTATATCACCTACATGATTAGGTCATTTGTAGCAGATTTCCAAAATAAAATGCACTCCACAATGTATCCATTAACATTCCGAAAGACACATGTAGCTCCTTAACATAATCTACTTTTCTACTCTATGTTCTTTATTTTGAACAAAGTACAGTAACCTGTTGGTATAGTCCAGTCAAAAGTCCAGTGCCAATGAGCGACAGAGGAATTTTAGAACATAATTATCTTATTTAAAATTGCTTGCTCACCTTGTTTATGACTATAAACTAGCATATAAAGTGTGGAATCATTAATAATCCTCAAACTCTTTCTTGGTTCTCTTTTTTCCTATGAATCACTAGGAAGCTTTACCATCATTTTTTTCCTGCCATAATCATATTTCTCTGATTATATAGCCTGGCATGTATTTTTATAGTTCCATTTGACTATTCAGCCTTTCATTCTTTTGTCAATCTCTTACTTCCTCTTTTCTGAACTCTTCTGTCTTTTAATAAGAGAGTGTAGAAACTGGCATTCACTTTGCCCATCTTTACTTCCTTTTTGGCTTTATTTTACTAGGCAGAGGATAGTAAAAGAACATTTTACAGGATGGCTGAAGTTCTTTATTCTGGTTACAGTTTTGCTTTTAACTAAAAAGCAGAAGTCACTAGTGCCTTTAAGTCTTGCTTTAATCATTTACAAAATAGTGGTTGATAAGGGCCTACATGATCTCTAAGTTCCTTCCCTCTTCTGTAATCACTGGAGAAGATTAGCAATGTTGGCTCTGTAATTTTCTAAGGAGTGATATCTCACTAAGAGAAATTCATAGCATTCTGTGGATACTGATAGCTAAACTTCATTGAAAAATAAAATGCCAAGACATATACAAAGCTTCCTTTTGATTGACAGAAGTCTCAGCTATAGTTCATTCTGTTCTTCATTTCTTCCATATAATAAATAAAACATAAAACATTAGGTTAAAAAACTCATCAGTGTCTTTGAAACCACAGAATACATAAACAGAAAATTTAAATATTTAAAGATTATAAGATAGCTAGAATAAGAAGTAGGGCAAATTAAACCAAAATTTCAGTTTCCTATAATACTTATATAAGTTTAAGAAAAAAGTTCTCAATCTTTCATAAATGAGGTTCATTGTAAAACTGGCTATATAAAAGTAGATACACTTTAATAAAACAAGGATACAACAACAGGAAAGTGCACTGTAGGCTTCAAAAAGATGGGTAGCAATATCCAGTCTTTTAGAATCCACAATCTGTAAGTTATTCACCAAAGCTAACTTATGCAAATGTGGAATAACAACTGAAAAAGAAAAAAAGAAATTGTTAAATTTTTATCTCATACATACAAACTCTCATACTTTACAAAAAAGTATTTTAGTATATAAAGCTCATTTTAATGCTGCCTGGTTTCAAAGACTACCCACATTGTATGCTTGCCTTTTCTTACTAGGGAAGAAAGTATGAGAAAGTTTATACAGCACTGTCTCTATTAACTAATTGAGGGGTTGTCTACAGGTCATTTGGCTTCACTGTTAATTCACCAATTTGAACAATGCAAAACAAACATATACAACTTATATCTTATGTTATCTATCCATACAAAAGTTTCTTTATAAAAATTACTAAAATATTACATAAAAGATAAATACAACACACTTATTCTTTTTTCAATAACAACTTATTTCAGTCCTTCATACTACTATTATTACCTTTGGCTTATCAAATTATTAGCAAAGACCAATATCAAATAGCACTGAGAGCTAAGTCTTCAAATCACCCAAATGGGCTTAATACTTTCAAAGAAATCTTACATTAGTAAGATTTCAAAAATACAGACAGCCTACTGTGAAAATAAAAGCAATAGTCCATAAGAATAATACCCAATACAGCAGCAATGAGCCAGCCCCACTGTGCCTATGATTGTGTTATCTGAATACCATTTCTTAGTAAAACCAGGATTCTTTGGAGAAATGGTTTCAGAGTCAGTAATTAAATTGTTAAAATGTTGTTTCATATGACCCATTTCTAGTCTCTGCTTGGTTAGGGAATACAAAATATCATTCATATACACAGACTGTTGATCAACTGAAGGACCTCTTTCTTGTTTACAATGAGCTTTTGTATGTAAATGCAACAGTCCTCCCTTGGAAAAACTTCTGCTTCCTAAATAAACCAAGACTATAATCACAACTTTCTTGCTTAGCTTAGTAAATGGCAAAACAAAACAAACTCTATAAAAATTTAGAATTAAAATGGCCATTTTTAGGGGACTTTTTGACTTGTTAAAATGAGTAATAATATTCTTTAGATAAGATCTAGAAAAAATTAGGAGACAAACACTCCAAACATTCAGTTGTCAGCTTCATTAATTGGTATACTGAGGCCTCACCAAAATGGTGAATCTTAAGTTTCTCCCACCAAAGACTAGTTCATTTCTCCTCAAATCTTCTGAAATTCACCTTCCTTATATACTCTGTTTACTCATGCATGGCCCATTTTTCCCTTCTGTTTCTGAACTTCTCTTCATTTTCTCAGGAATGGAATAATTATATTGCACAACACCCCTTAAAATTGGAAGACAAATCTACAGAAGTTAAAAATTTGAATCTAGGGTTAAAGTAAGGATCTTCCTAATTCTCAACAAGATATATAAATTACTACAGAATCCAAGTTTTCAATATTTATATACTATCCTGGGCTGTATCTGTATAATTAATTCACTTATCCATCAGATAAATTTAAATGGCTAAAAGCAGTAGAACATTAAAGACCAGAAGGTTTAATAAACTAGGCGGGCATAATTCTGAAACTGACCTTTAGTGGGAAAGAAAAATAGGAAATAAGCAATATAAAACCACTGGAGAAGCCTTTTTTTTTGTAAGGGCAGATTGGAGACTTAAAATTGTTTTGTAAACAAAATAAAGACTAACCAATAGATGAATTGATTGATTGATTGACTATTTTTCCTTTGAGACAGGTTCTTACTTCTAAGTTTCTGAAAATATTCTAAGATAGATCCAAAAGCCAAAGTAAAGGAAATCTTGTCTATTTATTTATTTATTTATTTAGTAATGTATGCAGGCCTGAAATAAGGAACTCAGAAAAAACTAATAGGAAATGGAAAATCAACCCTTAAGAAAATCTTCAAAGTATGACTGAACATTTTCAGAAAGTCTTATAAAATTAAATAGTTGAAAACAAAAAACTACATAGTGTTCCAGATAAAACATTTGGTCCTTAAAATTAAGACCAAGAGTCTTGGGACAACTTAAGAACTGAGAAAAAACTCAGGCTAATGAAAGAACTAATATCCTCTATTAGTTAAGAAATAGAAGGACCAGAGAAGAGGAGAAAAATGGAAACAAGGTCTTTGCAAATAGGGAAGGGTGGAGGGGGTGAAGGGAGGGCAAGGGAAGGGGAAAAAAAATAAGAACCAAGAGACTCATGTAATGGTACAAGAGCCCAATGATGAATGTAACTGTATTGTATACCTAAAATGTACCAATAAAGTTAACGGGGGGGAAAAAAAGGAAAGAAATAGAAGGACCAAAATAACAACAACAACAAAAGTACAAAAACAAAAACTCCCCCCAAAATCAAAGTATCCAAAATGCTAATCTCCAAGGATAACATTAACACCTTGAAATTCCCAAAGGGAACTATCTACAAAAAATATTCTTTTTGATATGGATTTTACTTTATGATTCCCCTCCTCCCCTCCCCTCCCCTCCCCTTTCCTTTCATTTCCTTTGTGGTACTGGGGAATGAACTATCTTCAGTCTTTAGTTCTTATTCTGAAGGGTCTTGCTAAATTGCCCAGGTGGGACTCAAACTTGCAATCTTCCTATCTCAGCCTCCCCGAGAGCTGGGATTATAGGGTTGTGCCACGAGTGTCCTGCTTATCATAATACAGAACATTAAATGAGGGTAAAGTTTTAAAGCAAAAAATGATCCATTTGACTGGGAAATAAGTTCAAAGAAAAAAAGGAGGGGAGGAGAGTAATTAACCAAAAAAAAAAGGTCTAGCTGTGTCAGAATGTTAAAGATTATACCAGACATATTTGCTAGTAGACAGTACAGTAAGTTGTAAGAGGCTTTAGGGATAATGGTTTTTAAGATCTATTCAAGCAGTGGGAATTTCTATTCTAAATCTTTTATTAAGCCCACTTTTTTTTTGTTACCGGGAATCGAACTCAGGCATTCCTGCTTGCCGGGCAGACACTGTGCCGCTGAGCTACATTCCTAGCCCCAAGCCCACTTTTACCTGTTATTTGGGGACCATTTTGAGGGAAAAAAAAATTCTTTTCTGTTATGCAGTTCTATAAATTTAATAGATAGGCATCCAGTCTATAAATAAAGCTGTCAAATAAAGTTGTATGGTTACTTCTAAAAGTTTATGAAAATTCTAGAAAGACATTAAGATGCAGATACTATGTTTGATTTGAGAAATAATTGTAGTCCTAGCATTAATGAAGACAAAAGACTCTAAAGATATATCAAAATAAATGGAGCTGAGCCTATAGGAATACAGACTGATTCTTCTAGCTTATCATAAATCTCTCTTTTGAATGTACATTAAAAGATTTTAACTGAACATGGCACAAGCCACCATTACAATTCATTTATTTCTCAATCCAGGAACCAAGAGTAACTCTCTTAGGCTCAGAGGAATTAGTGAAATAAAAGTATCTTCTGACTTCCCACTAAGACTATCTGTAAGATAACATGTGAGACTATGTCTATTTCTAACTAAAATACCAACCTTTTCTTGGTTGGCTAATACGAAAATATCTAGTGAAAAAGAATCTTAGTATTTATGTTTCTGTGAACACTACAGTCCAAGTAGTGATTTAATATTTTTTTGTTGATGACTTTTATCTTAAAAATGGTAAGACACAGTTTGGGCTGGGTATGCAGTAATTAGTCTACTGGAGAATCCAATTTTGTACCAGAAACCAAAATGAATTTAAGTGGCTGATGCAATGGGCCTGCTGAAGGCATGTAAAACTGCTAACAACAAAACTGTTGTGATAATTGATATACTTCTGGAGTAATAATTCCTAGATGTTTTGATGCTACTCAGAGAAATTGTCAAAAAGTTGGAAACCTGCAGTAAAGAGACAAATTAGAAGGCTTGGGATGTGGCCTAGTGGTATAGCACTTGCCTAGCATGTACTAGGTCCTGGGTTTAATCCCCAGCACCACAAAAAAAGAAAAAAGAAATTAGAGTAAAAGCTTTAAGACAATCATGTAGATCACTTGAGCAATGTACAAACTGTGATTTAAAACAAAGTGGTGTAGCGTGCTGATGGCATGTTAAGTGGGAGAAATATATATTTCCTGTAAGAACATGTCTAGAAACACACAAAACATTCCTTAAAAATAAAAAATTCTCTAAACATAACATCACAGTCTTGTACAGTGAATAGTTATTAAGATACGTTTGTACTATACCTTTAAGTTTAGAGTTACATTTTATAAGTTTTATCGCAACTGGTACATAGTACATGAAACCATCCACCAAAAGCAACAGTGATCAATTCACACAAAAAACTTATTTTCAGTTCCGCTCTAAGTACACGAAAGATAAAGTGCAGCAAGCCTTTAACACATGACAATTCCTCAGAAGCTTTTGGCTGTGAACTTAGAATTCACAATAAAGGTAAAAAATGCAACTTACATTCATCTCGGAACCTGGGTTCTGCATTAGGTCCGACTCTACCAAATGTTTTTATGATCTCTGTATGCAAAGAATGCTGGTCTTGATACTGAGGATCTTCCAGGAAAGAAGCCAATTGCATTTTCACTCTTTCCAGCAACTTAAGAGTAGATATTGTAGAGTCATTTTATAAAATATTAAAAACTGAGTAGTGTGGTTAAAGTGAAAGTTACACACATTGCTTGCAGCAGGGTATTCAACAGATGTATAACTCCATGATAGAAGAAATATGCAATTAATGAAGTACTTATGTAGTCTTTTAGCTCAGAAAAGGTTTCACATTTTTGTTTATGCTCATTAATTCTGAATTTATTTAAAAAAATACAAATATTCACTAACAAATTTTAAAAACAAAAGGAAAATACACAATATTTAGGGAAAAGATCACTTTATGATGATTTTATATCTACCATATAATTCTTAAAATAAATTACAATGTAAGTTACTCAATTATTCACCTCTTACAAGCAATGAGTCATTAATGAGTTATATCTTACTCATATTTCCCTAAAAGACTTTCATTTTAGGATTTAAGAACATGTTGAAATTCTGCCAAAACTGCAATCACTGCAGAATGATATCCTTTTTCTCTGTTGCTTCATCTGTGACACATATAAGTTTAAAAAAAGGAAAGTATTTCTTTCTATAACAAAAATTTAAAATTTTATTATAAAAATCTTTTTGAAAAATTTAATTGAATTTTTTCTTTTCTTTTTCAAATAAAATGTCCATCAAATGGAGAAAACTGTTTTCCATTTAAATGACTGACAGTATGTCCACAAATATGGTAACAAAACCAAAAAATTCTGATACTAATTTTGAAATGTATCTTATAGTCAACGTTGCAAATAGAACTTTAAAAAACTTGAAATGAAATTAGTTTCAGAATCAAAATATACCTTTAGGGAGGAAGACTTTGTTAGTTTTGTGAAAGGAGACACAGGCACGTTTTGCAGTGGAGATAGACAGTAGTCTACTAGATGACTTCTAAAGCTTCAATGACATAGTTGTTAGAATACAGATGCCTGCCTTCCTTCATATGTGAAACTGAGATAGATTTGTGTTCCTGATTTTATATGGCAAAACAGTCTTTAAAATTGTGCAAACTGGCAATCAAGAATTTAGATTGGCCAGAAGTCTATGGTAATGGAAGGTTTGGGAACTAGACTTGATTTGAAAGATTATTCAAAACTGCAGTACCTAGTTAGGCTTAAAATAGAACATCTAAGGGTTAGCCTACACTTAAGTTGAGAAGACTAGAGCTATGGAATATGGTATAGCTCCTTTGAAATACAGACTAGCTCTTAGAATGGGGAAATATACCTATTATTCAGTTAGGCTATCCTGCTTTCAGATACAGAGATCCTTCTCTGGCCCTCATCAATGAAGAGGTATAAGTCTCCTTGCCTCTACCCTGAGGTATGTGTATACTAATTTTTCATCAATTACTTTAACAGTACATAGATATAAATAAATTTTAATGATTTCCTACCTCTCTCTGAATAACCGTTTCCATAATAGTGCCAAAGGCTGGAATTGTGGCAATCCTGACAGAGCTGTTAGAAATTAAAAAAAAAGAGAAACTGAACTTTGTTTGAGATTTTAAAGATGTATACTATTAAAATGTGTATCAAAGTAAGTACAAGGTAAAAATACTGTATTAGTCTCTAGCAATGACAAATTAAATTTTTTAAAAAGCAGACCAAGAAGAATGCTCAAAAAGACAGGCAGGGAACTTAAGGTCACAGTCTATGAAACTCACAATTCAGGATCACTGGACAAGGTAACAAGGGCCGGAGCAACCCGCTTGTCAACTAACGCTTCACTCATGCCTCGAAGAGTCAGCTGTAAACCAGTCAACATGCAATAAAAAATGGTTTGGTAAACTGGAATGAGAACTGGGTTAGCTGTGACTGAGGATGGGCAGGCAGACTCATTGGCCTTTCCTGGTTTAGTCACCCACATGAGACATTAAAATGTTATGCCTTTGGTTCATGCCACTACACTTACTGGGAACAACCTGTTAATAAGATTAGCAGAGCATCCTTTCTTGGCTTGGAAGAAATAGTCCATCAGCATGTTTTTAAGTTTTAAAAAAGTTTATTGAGTACTACAGCTTTTAATATTTTTTTCTAATACATTGCCTCCCAATTAGGCCTACTGTGAAGGCTGATTTAAAACACAACAACAAAAATATACAAATAGTAAAACAATAATAAAGTCTAAAATCAAGCATAATCCAATACTATTATTTTAAAGAGATTCTTGAATGAATTTTAAAGCTGATGGTTATTTCCTGACAGGCGCATTTTGAAAGGGATGCTGAATGTAAAAAGCAGGGATGACACTTACATTTCAGGGTCACTGGAGAGAGTAATGAGAGCAGGAACAACTCTCTGAGCTACCAGAGTTTCATTCACCCCCTTCACCAACAGCTGATTGGTCAGCGCAGGGGGTATTCACAGGTGATGCATGGAAAGAGCAAACACAGTGTGCCATGGGAAGAAGAAAGGAACAACCAAGAGAAAGAAAACACAAAAGCAAAACCAAAATTAGAAGCTAAGCAAATACTGCTACTAGAATGCTTTACAAAAGCAGAGAATGCTTTAGGAGGAAAATAAAGCTTAAATAGCCTAGCAGTTCACAAAAAGAGATGTTATCACCAATTCAATGGCAGTTTGTACTTTTGGTCAAAAAGTCTACCTAATTTCCATGTTCAATTAAAATGCAGTGTAAAAGAAAATTTTTTTTCTTTAACAAAGAAGCTAAGAAGAGGATACATACTTTGTATGGTTCAAATTCTCAAAGTAAACCTTGTATGATTTTATTATGACCAACAAAGTACAAACTGGACTGTTTTTAAACCAAACTCAAATGGCTAGCAGCCACCACTAAACTGCTTATGACTATTTTATGGAAAGTAAATTAAAAATCACATAGGAAAATTCCCAACCTTTTAAATCCCACAGCTTTCTCTTTTGAAGTACAGAGCAGCAAAATACTCTTGAAGTACAACATTTAGAAATCAGCTCTGGGTTCAGACTCCAGTTCTCTCCACTTATTAGCCATGTAGTCGTAGATACAGTATATCACATAATCTCTTGAAACTCAGTTTTCACATCTGAAAATGGTGATATTATCATCTAACTCAAAGCACTATTGTGCTATCAGTTTGCACATAATGAAAATACTGTGCATGATTAAGAGTATGCATTCAAGAAATGAGCATTTAATTATTGTGACTTCAAAAATGCATATATATATATATATACACACACATATATACATATATACATAATACATATACACACAGTATTTTGTAGAACTGGGGAGTGAACTCAGGGCTTTTGCACTAAGCTACATTCTCAGCCCTTTTATTTTTATTATTTTATTTTTGAGACAGGATCTCAGTAAGTCCCTAAGTTGCCCAGGCTAGGCTTGAATTTCTGATCCACTTCCTCAGCTTCCCAAAGTGCCGGTATTACTGGTATGTGCCACCATGCCCAGACAGAAACTATATGAACTGTGATATATTTGGAAAAATAAATTATTTAATTTAAAAAGGTTGCAGTTAATCTCTAAATTGTTTTATGCTCTCTAAAAAGTGCATATAAATTTTAAAATGATGAACAGAATTAACCTGTCTATATCTAATTATAAAAATAATTCATTTAGCAAACAAAGCTAATTTGCAAACAGGAGGACCATACTGAGCAGTATTTATTGTTTCTAAAAATATTACAAAATTTTGAGTTTACACCCTCAATTTCAGGATGTAAGCACAAATTAATCCTAAATGCTAACCAACCTGTTCACCTAGTAATGGAACTCATCTTCACAGATCAAAGATACCATAGAATTTTTAGTAACAAAAATTACTTTTGTATGATATTCTGCCCATACAATACATTAGAGTGCACAGCTCACTTTATGCGGAGATACTTAATTTTGCAATATTGTTACTAATCATTAACTAATTTATGTTAGGATTTACTCTATTATTCTGAAATAATTTTTATTAAAAAACATAGCTAGGCAGGAATAAAATGACAAAAGAACTTTTATTATTCCCTTAGATAATGCAGGTGTCAGGTAAAAACAGGACAAGGAAATTCAAATACTTCTAATTAAAACTTTCTTCTCTGTATCATAAATAAGATAGCTTAGATGTGATTCAGTAAAGTTTATCTTGAAGTGTGTGCTATTTTACTCCCACTAAAGACATTAAAAAAGAGAAATAGGGCCGGGGATTTAGCTCAGTGGTTCCGCCACCTGCCTCGCAAGCACAAGGTCCTGAGTTCAATCCCTGGTACCAAAAAGAAAAGAGAAATAATCTAGAAGACAAGTTAACTTTTCATTGCTCTGGGAGTTTTAAGTTCAATTCCTTTAATTAAGCTAGAAAATCAGAAAGTAAACTAAGAGATATGAATTTTTACACACAATATATCATTTGATCTTTATATCTGATGAGGTAAGTACAAATATTACCAATATTTTAGCAGATGAAGAAATTGAAGCTTGGTGGAGTAATTTTTCCAAGGTATTAGAGCCAAAAATTAGTGGAGCTAAAAAGTAGACTCAATCTTGTCTGACTTAATGTTTAAATCTTCTATAAGTTGTGGTCTAATATTACAGGCTCAATTACCTCATGATTGATATAAGAAATAATTACAGGAAGTTCTTTTATACATCTTTTGGGAAATCCACTATGTCATACTAAGAATCACATAATAAATTATTCTACAATTATTTTGTTAAGTTGCTGCTTCAAAAGGTAAGATATGCCCTCTTAACAATGAGATTAATGTAACTGATTGGGTTATCCATTTGTTGTCCTTCCATCTAAAAATTAAGCTAAATTTGGTGTTTATTTTCAGTAAGTATTTCATACTAGGTTCCTGGTACATTTATTTCTCAAGAGATTTTGGTTTCACTTTTTAAAAAAGTTATTTTAAGTAT
Organism: Heterocephalus glaber; assembly: GCF_000247695.1. The sequence continues at coordinate 7,989,103 of NW_004624792.1, read as the reverse complement.
TTTTGAAATGTTTTTTATTTTGAATGAACTCATTTTGAAGGGGAGCAGGACTAATTCTAAATTATAAAGCATTAATATAAAAGAAAATCTTATGAACCATAGTTCATAAATACAATTTTGTTCAAAATTAGGATCATTAACAAAAAAGTAACTATTAACAACTTACTGTGCTCGCTTCAGCAGCACATATACTAAAATTGGAACAACTTACTGATATGGCTCAGCAAACCATCTCTCCCAAACCGACCAGGGATCAAACTCAGGACTTCGTGCTTGCGAGGCAGGTGTGGCGCCACTGGGTTAAATCCCAGGCCCTTAGTAAAATTTTATCATAAACGAATGTGAAAAAAATACTCAAGTAGTATCTCAGCTAGACTCAAGTTCATACGGAAATTGAGCATACACTGAAAACTGCTTTTGTACAGGTATGATTTCCAGACCAGCACTACCAGCAAGCATAGAAATCAAAACCAGACAAAGGCCACATGTAAGATACAAGGCAGGAAAACAAAACAAACAAAAACCAAACAAATAAAAAAAAAAGAACTGGAAGCTTCATTTTATTTAAATTATTTTCATTTATGTGGTATGCTTCATCAGTGCATACATACATTTTAGAAACTAAGAGTTTAAGGAAAGAAATAGCTTTATGACCTTTGAATAGTCTCATGAAGAGACTGTATTAAAGAAAAGGCTCTTAGCAAGGCGTGGTGCTGCACACCGGCCACCCCAGCACTCTGGTAGCTCAATGCAAAGGTCCTGGGTTCAATCCCCAGTACAAAAAAAAAGAGAGAAAGAAAAAAAAAAAATCTCTTCACTCTTCATTTATAAAAATAGTTTTTCCTTTTGAGGGGGAAGACAGAAATGAAAAACTCTCTTTCACAGTAATGTGTCTTTTCAGCACACTATATAATCAAAATTAATACCTAAGGAACTTGTACTAGACATAAAAGCAAACTGTTGGCATTCACCTTGACAAAGAGCCCTTGATGATAGATCTTTGATCAAAAATGTAATATCTGAGAGAATGACATGGACACAGAGTCAATCTCCTATTAAGAATGGATTTTCCTTAGATTCCATGAATGTACCTTATATACTCATAAATTTTAGAAGGCAAAATTTTTTTTTTTATAAGGGCTCATTATGTAGTTCAGGCTGGCCTTGAACTCATTATGTAACTAAGACTGGCCTCAGACTTACAGCAATTTTCCTGTCTCAGACTCCCCAGTGCTGGGATTACAGGTGTGTACAACCACACCCAGGTAGAAGGCAAGTATTTTAAATGTATTAGTAGCCTAACCTGCTAACTGCAATTTATCTTAAATTGTGGAGAAATTCTGAAATTGTAGAAGACTAAATTACTCAATTCTTCTTATGGAAATAACTGCTTTAAGACAGCACATGCACACTAGGAACAATTTTAGTTTGAATAAGTATATGTTCCCTATACTATTATATTATTTTGTGAAATAACAACATGGATAGAAATGATGATAGTTAACATTTACTATAAGCTCTAATGTTCCAGGCACTGCACTAAGAGCTTTAGAAACATTAATTTATTTAATATTAACAAAATTCTTTGAAATGGATACTTTATTATCTTTTTGATTTTGTAGATGAGGGAACTAAGTTGTGGAGAATTTCAAATTTGCCCAAGTAACTTACTAGGTCACTAGGTGGCAGAGATGGAAACTGAACCCAGGCAGCCTGGCTCTATGGTAACTCAAAAGCATCAAGAAACACTAAGCCAATTAGAGTATTCAAATTAAAGTTCAAAAAACATGTATTTATAAATATATAATAGGCTATGACATAATTTGCTATTTGATGGGCACTAAATATAGGCAATACCTCAATTTTTATGTTTAACTTGGGTGGCTGGCCAATTTAATGAAATTACTGTAAATTCTAATAATCTCAGTCTATGGGCATTTAATGCATAGGAGTGTTATTCCAGAAGGAACAGTGAAGTAGGATTAATGAGTAAAATAAATATTTCCATAATTGCAATAGTTGATTTTTTAAATGCTTCTAATGAATTCAACAACTTGAACGATACTCTGTTGTTTTAGTTTATTTTAGTAACCATTTACCACAATAAGTAGAAACATAGCCAGAATGATTTATATAAGGTGGAAATCAAAAACAAGATTTAAAACAAAATTTGAGAAATAGAACTGATAATTGAGTAACATTTAAGGTACCAATAAAGCTAGAAAACTCTAAATACATCAAAGCTAAAGTTCTGCCCCATCACACAGTACACAACCAGACAATATTTAAAGCCATAAAATATATTAACACAATATAACAATATAGTATGCAAAGCTTGCTTAAAAAACTTTCCCTTCTCTCTACCAAAAAAAGGAGGAGGGGGAAGGGGGGGAGGGGGAAGGAGGGGGAAGAAGGAGAGAAGGAGAGGAGGGGGAGGAAGAGGAGAGGAGGAGGAGAAGAAGAAGAAATCATTATAACTGAAACCAATATACGCACAGGCTAACATACCTCAAACATTCTAGCAGCGGTGCATCTCACAAGTGCTGAAGTATGGACAACACCATACCACAAAACAGTTAACAGTAACTCATGGTAGGCTGGATTTGCACTGGAAGAAAAATATTAGTGTTAAAATACAGAGCCATAGTGCCTTATTTGTGTACTGAAAAACATTATGTATAAGAAATATCAATGACAAAAATATTACCAGAACACATGGAATTACATGGTATGGTTTAGTAGGCCACAGCTAAGAGTCTTTAAAAAAGAAAGTCACCTTATAAAACCACAAATCATATTCAGAAATCACACTTTTAATTTCTCTAAGCATTTGCGATTGTGACAAATTTTAATAAAGATAAAATTTTTAAAGAAAAATAAAATTTATAACAAAATAGGGAAGAGTACTGGACAAAGAATCAGATGGGTAAGTTACACTTCTGTGGGTCTAGTGTCTGTATCTATAAACAATGAAGAACAATAAAGGTCTTATGCATGCCACGAGTTGTAGCAGGTTCAAATAAGGTAAGTTCAAAACATATATATGGATGGCTATGTTTTATGAAGCTTATCCAAACATGAGATGGTATGTTTAGCAAATGTATATGCCTGTTTTCAGTAAAGATTGAGATAAAGTTACTTTAGCAACCAGATGATATAATTATCAGCAGGACTAACCAAATTAAACAGAAAATAATAAGGAGGCCAAGGATCTCACTTTCAATTGAGGCATCCTTTTCAGTTGTAGAATTGCATTTTTTTGAAACTTTTTCTGATTTAATTTTTCCAATTGCTTCAAAGAAAACATGCCTACATACTCTTTATCCCATTTAAAAAACTACAATGTGTTGATTACAAAACATTAAGAATTTCCACATAAGGAAAAATAAAAAATCTTAAGTCAAAAACCAAAACCAAGAGAGTTGTTGTATAGACTTAAAACATATGTATTCTACAAATCAAATTTGACCCCCACCCCCCATATTGGATATTGAACCTAGGGCCAATGCACTGAGCTACATCCCCAGTTCATTTTTAAATTTTGAGACAGGATCTAAGTTGCTAAGTTACTTAGGTTGCGTTTGAATTTGCAATCTTCCTGCCTCAGCTCCCCAGAATGCTGGGATTAGATTACAGGTGTGTGCCACCAAGTCAGGCTTCATAAACCTTTTATTTGTTTGTTTACTTATTTTCTCTAACTGTTTAAGCATATAACAGCCCTTTCAACTCCCCCCTTTCTGGAAACGCCTGTCTGCTTCAATCTGGATGGGTGTTCCTTTGGAAAAACTATTAAGAGTTTAAACCATGAGACTTATAATAGTTTATAATTATTAGAGCTATAAACTATTGGAAAAACTATTATAGTGGAACTTCCCATTGCCATCATTCTGGGGCTTCTCTCTGTTTGATATTTTTTCCTCAGTCTTTTATTTTTTTCCTTTATATGCCTTTTAAAAAACTATAAATTATTATTTTTTTACCCCAGTTCCACAAAAGAAGCCTTCAGGCTGTCAAGAGGAGCATGAGATAATGAAAGCAGAGTCATTACATCTTCTAAGAATCCAACTAACAGTTTTCGGTCTTCTTCCTATAGAGGAAAATATTGATAATGAATTTCCAAGCAATCAAGTAGTACTAAATATCATAATTACCAACCTATAATTAGAAAATGTTACCAAACAAGGGGAAAATATTCTAATTAGAAAACTAAAGATATTTATAAACATATCTATGATAATGTCCCATGGTAAACACATCTATGTCCTATGGTATGAGGACAAAGAGTAACTTTATTCTTTTAGATTTGTGATGTCCAATATGGTAGTTACTAGTCCACATATTGTATTTTTTGGAGGAGGAGTAGTCTCTCTATGCAAAATGACCTTGAACTCACTATGTAGTCCAAGCTGGCCTGAATTCATGGCAATCCTCCTGCCTCAGCCTCCCAAAAGCTAGGATTACAGGTATGTGACACCATGACCAGCAGAAAATATTTTTTCTTTTTGTTAAGAAATGTTAGAAAAACCAAATCTGCAAAATTAGGAAATTTTTTTAAAAATTGCATGTTAAATTAACGTATTTTATGTAAGAAAAGAGAATGTGACATTCTAACAGGAAATATCTGAGAAGTTAAGCTCAAGCTGTCATTAAGGATATAGAAAATCAACAATAAATAGCTTCTGAATATATCAAAAGATCCATAAAGAGGACTGGGTTACTATATATCATTTCCTTTCAACAGAAGTTAGCTTTGAATGAGGTCAAGTGAAAGACTGTCACACACAAAAAATTCATATGAAAAAGGAAGGATACAGCAGTTTTAAAACATGACAGTCTATTTAGTGAAAAAGTATCAGCATCAAAGTAAAGCTGGAAAAAAGATTTCACTCATTTTTAGTTATCTACTATGTCATACAGAGTAGACATAACTTTGAAGAAAAAATTACAAACAAGCGACAAAATAGTTCTAAATGAGCAAAGATATTTTGCTTTTTGAAAATGTACTATTTCATTTTTGAAATCTTAAAACAAGCAATATTCTTTATGTATTTGATTCAAGATAGTTGTGTTTACTATCAAAAACAGTTTTTAGTAAGAAAAAATATTAACTGCTAGTGTACGTTTTCTCATTATCTCAATTTACTAAATATTTTTAACGAGCTGAACAGTTATCTCTTTATAAATATGAATAATGCATTTGGACTTCATAGTAACTCAAAAGACACATCCTTGTTCATTTATGGTGCAAATCTATTCTGAAGGCTAATAGGCAAAACCCTGTACCAGATTCTTTATTATGTTTTAAAATGGTATATACGGTCAAAATAAAAATACTAACAAAACTTTAAAAGGTGGGGGGGGCGGGGGGGAGTACAGGGAGGGAGAGAGAGGAGAGAGAGATACTAAACTTGTTCCTAAGCTGAACACCTTCTAAATTAAAGAATGGTACACATACTATTTTGTCTAGGGCCAGGGATTTAGCTCAGTGGTGCTGCTGCCTGCCTCGCAAGCGCAAGGTCCTGAGTTCCATGCCCAGTTCCAAAAAAAAAAAAAAAACACCAAAAACTACTTTGTCTTGCCCTTCATTAGTACCTAACATCACTGTTCTTCACCAATTTAAAACAATAGAGACAATCTATTAACATTTCATGACTTTAATTTGGTATGAATCCATATTATAAGGTAATCTTAGAAACTAATGTTGAACTGAGCTTTTTAGTAGACTAGGAACATCTATTGCAAACTATTATGTTATACTGTAAAACTTTTTTAATACTATAAGATGATTCAAATCTGTTCTGGAAGAAGAGTACAATAAATATTGAATTGGGGCCGGGGATCTAGTTCAGTGGTTCTGCCACCTGCTTCGCAAGCGGAAGGACTCGAGTTCAATCCCCGGTACCAAAAATTTAAAAACAAACAAATAAATAAATAAATATTGAATTGATGTACTTTGAATTCAAAGGGTAGAAGAAGTATTGTGGGAGAAGAAAGGTTAAGAAAGGTGTTCCTTCTTCATTTTCACATTCTAATTTCTAAAAATGGTTTAACAAGAGACCATGTAAGGTGGGAATGTCTCACACTTAAAAATTTCTCACGCTTTGAGATGTATCATTTTGTATTTACTCAAAAGAATGGTAAATAACATTGGTGGCAACCAAAGAACCACACCTCCTGGTATACACCTTGGGTTAATTCACTTCTCTTGAGTCTGGGTTGGGCTTATGACTTATTTAACCAATATACTGTCATGGAAGTAATGATATACTAATTTCAGGTCTAACCTGTAGTCTAGCAGATTCTACTTTTGCACCCATATGAGCCTATAGCAAATAGGTAGTAAGTTCTGGCTCTGCTGCTCTAGAGGCTAGAAGGGGAGAGAGAGTACCTTAGAGATCCTCCATCCTAGCTGAGATCTCACCCACAAAGCAGCTTAATGCATCAATAACAAGTGACCACCAGCAAGATCAGCAGAAGAGAAGTTAGCTTGGCAAAGCCCAGACTGCAGAATCATGAGTAAATATAATAGTTTATAACTATTACAAGATACTATGTTTTGGGGCAGTTACTACAGAGTAACAATTAAGAAAAATAAACTACTTTACTGAAAATAATGACAAAGCATTCCAGACCATTTTGGTTTGCTTCACCTAACACATGTGCTGTCATTTATTTATGAAAAATCTATAATGAAACACAAAGAAGCTGCTAATAAGTACAATCTAACACTAACAAAATATTTAAAAAGCACATAATAACTAAATTTACTTGTTCAATTGATATTTCACTAAAAGCCTTATTATTCAAATATATTCTCCATTATAAATTATTCATTGAATAAAATAAACAAATTTTAATTTTCCTTTGGGTTACATTTTCACTTATAATTATGTTTTTACATCAAGAAGACATAATATAGGGCCGGGGATTTAGCTCAGTGGTTCTACTGCCTGCCTCGCAAGCTAAGGACCCGAGTTCAATCCCCAGTACCAAAAAAAGCAAAAAAACAACAAAAAAAGAAGACATACTATAAGGCCTTCTTCTAAAAAGAAGGTACTGAATTTTTTACTTACCTGAATATAACATGTGAGGACTCCCGTTGCATAAATGGGGACTGTAGCTTTAGTGAGGACCCCATTTCCTGCTGTGGAATCTAAAATTATTAAAATATTTTTAAAAGTCCAATATGTTTTAGGTATAAAGAAAAAATCTTGATGAAATTATATTTAAAATTACAACTGTTTACAGGGTTACAAAAATTTTCATTACTTTGGAAAACTGTGATCACAACATATTTCAACTCTGTCATAAAATACAACTTAATGCTTCTTAAAAGGCCATCAGCATAAATATTTTTTGGGGAAAACATAATAACTAAATGAGATGGTATATTAGTTTCATAACCACAAATCAGAATTTTCTGTAAGTCTCCTAAAGGAACATTCCTAAATACTTCAACTTTTCTTCACAAATTCATCAGAATTAATATAATTAGCTTAAACATATGATACCAACATAGCTATTAAAAATAACTTTGGGGAAAACTTTTGTCAAAAAAATTCCTCACAGGGCCGGGGATTTAGCTTAGTGGTTCCAGCGCCTGCCTCGCTAGCACAAGGGCCCGAGTTCGATCCCCGGTACCAAAAAACAAATTAAAAAAAAAAAAAATCCTCATTAATGTTTTTAGACTTAAGAAGATAGCCAAAAATGGACTTTTCTAAATGACTCAAATTAAATTATTAAGGTAGGATATAGACAAGAATTATCTACATATTAAAAAATCCTACATATTCAAAAATCAACTAAGGTAAACAGAATGGAGATTGGTATATATTCCTTCTAACATTTTCCACAATTTATTCCTAGAAACTTGAAAGATACTGAGGTAGACAACATCCATATGTAAACAGTTTCTTAGGCTAATGGTGCAGTAAGTAGATTTTTGAAGACTGATAGATCAGTGAAAACTATCAACAAAGTGGCTACAACTGTCCATACAAGCCTGCAGTTTCTTTAAATATTTTTTACTTTAAACATACATATTATCTTTCATTCTTTTCCATTATTTTTAATTTTTAAAAGTTTAAAAAAACTGTTAATTTGATTTTGCAATTTTTTAGTACCTTGAATATACAACTTCAAATCTCCAAGTATATAAGCACCTAGTTTAAGAAGCTGAACCTTAGATCAATTTGATTACAATGAAGGTACAGTAGATATTTACAATCAAATCAAATAAGGATTAACCTCACTATCACCATATGGGAAGCATATTAGATATGACACAGTTGTTAAACTATGAACTCCATAATATAAATTTTCCTTTTCAACTGTACTTGCTACTTTCTTTATATAATATACATATATGGAAGACAGTATTTTTCTTGAATAAAGAGATTCAACTTTTTAAAAGCAATAGTGACCAACTTACCAATGTTTTCTTCAGATAGTCTTAAAATCTCTTGGAACTGAGGTTTTACCTAAGCAACCCAAAGAAAAAAATCCAAAAGATCTCAAGTTCAGTGGATTAATCAATGATTAAATAAAATGTTTACTACTGCAACTAATATTTATTTACTTATTTTGCTTTATAGACTGTTTAAGTGGTCAGAAATGTATAGATTCTTAAGATGCTTAGAATAAAAGATTTAAGTTGTTGAAAAACAACACTTTTAAGGATAAAAATCAATTCTGGTCAACAAGTATTTTCTGAATAGCCTTTGGCTTCTTTCCTTAAAATAACTTCAAAGATGATTTTATTGATTAACTGACTGATTACAATGTTGGGGATCAAACCCAGGGCCTTCTGTATGCTAGGCAAGCATTCTACCACTGAGTTATATCCCTGGGCCCCAAGATGATTTTTAAATGCTTAAAAATTACTGCCTCCTAAAAATTGAGCCTGGTGCTAAAAAGGCTACACAGGTAGGTATTATTTTATTAGCATTATTGAAAAAAAGGCATTTGGTTATATTGTAAAAGAAATGAAAAAGAAATGCTATTCATTTAGGGTCTTCATAGTTAACATAATACTCATCATGTGATATCCACCTTAATATTTTATTAACCCCTTAAAATTTAAATATAGTTTACTATTTTAAGTTAGAACAAATGCTTGTTTCAATTTCTTATCAATAGAATTATCACATATTTCAGACCACTGAAGGGAACCATTTGGTGTTGTGTTCAAATGACTCAAACTTGCTTTTCTAGGAAAAAGAAAAGTAACAGCTACTTGTTTGGGACATGTTGACCAATTTTTGTCAATACTGATACATTTCATATTTACATACTCAATTTAAACTGAGAGAAAGACAACTATTAAAAGATTAATCTACAGAGTCACACTTAAAAGAACTAAAAGGGAACTAATCAATTTCTTGATTGCCACACATGAAAAAGACAAAATTCAAATCATTTAATTTATTTCTTACAAATCACAAATGCCAATCATCAGGACTATAATCTAAGGCTTCTGAATCTTGTCCACTTCTTTTTATCATTTTAATATTTTTTTTTGCTTTAAATGTTTCAATAACTATAGATTTAATAGTAAAGAGCTATACTAAGTTAAATGTGATACTTTAAATGATTATTTTTAAATGTCTGAACATTTGATTTTAGCAACTATACTTTTAAAAAGTTTTCACTGGATATCTAAATAACTAGGGAAACAATATGCTATAAAGACAAATGGATTAATAGGATTAAAGAGGACACTGAGATTTCAGAACATTCCAATTTGAATACCTAAAATTATAAAACATCTTATATAGTCTAGTGTGACAATCTTGGTAGTGATCAAAATATATTTATCACAAGTGTTTGTGGTATTCCTAAGAGGTCATATTCTTTCAGAAAGAATAGTCATCTCAGGTTTTTACCAAAGTGTGCCAAGCAAACAGATGCTTCCAGAATCTGCAGTAGATGGCAGAGTGCCAGAAGCATATTCAAAGGATTGGAGTTGAGTTCCCTAGCTGATACTTCTTATGCTGAAAATGTATGAGGTATCTGCAGTGAGTCAATCTAACATCCAAGTTTGAATACAAACTAAGCTTAGATTAAATCATCTATTGAAAATTCAGGGGAGGAGGGGTTGAAGGGAGGACAGGGGAATGGGGAAAAAATAAGAACCAAGATATATTATGTAAAGGTACAAATTTCCAATGATGAATGAAATTATAATTATATACCTAAAATGTAGCAATAAAATTAATAAAGAAGAAAATTAATAAAGAATATCACCAACTAGAATATTCTTTATCATAATATTCTAATATACTGTATTAAAATATAATTAAAGGGAGGGTTCATGATTTTATTTACTATTTTATAGCATTATCGTATTACATTGCTACATCTCTTGCATATAAGAAAACAAGAATACAAGTTTTTACCTTGGTGTTTGTAAAAATTTTGCCAAATGTCCGGCAAAGACGCCAGAAAAATCTGGAGAATTCATGGACACAGGCAGTTGAAGTAACATTAATTCTGCCAACTATTTCTATAAGTTGTGGCAACCTGAATATGGAAGGAAAGAAAAATAGGCAGGGGATATGAATAAATTATTGCTTTCTTGCCAATTTCTGGAATAATGTAGATTCAACAACCTATAGTACACTGTTTATTGAAAGCAAAGAAACTGTTTGCAACCCTCTGAAAGGCCTTAAGATTATATTCTACTGTATAAACTTCTTAAACTTTAAATTCTTGCCATAAAAATATATAAAAACTTAATAGAGTACAATTAATAAGACTCAAATCTACAGATTTAATGCCTCACATAACATCTTGGCTATGGCCTCAAAAACTGAGAAGCCTGGATATAATTTAAATCCATTACCACTACTGGACAAACAAGGCAGCAAATTAATCTCTTTGACATAATACAGAGGCAACTTCTTCATAGATAATTACATCTCCAGTGGTATAAATCTCCTCTCCTACCAAAGATTACTACTGATGATGTCAAGTTATACATAAACATTTAAAAATATATTTATAATATTTTATCCCTCAGTCTCAAGGATAAATATGAACTATCATCCTTTGAACTAATTCAAGTGTATCAAATGAACACGGAGGTGGAAACTTACAACTGATTGACAACCCAAAGCAAGCTCTCCCAGCCTGTTGTACCCTCGTGTTCCAGCTGGTAATCATAAAGTTGTAGTAGCACTGCCAATTGCTCACGACTTCCAATAATAGTAGACACATCTTGAAGAGGTGACATGGGCCGAGGAAACCTAGTCACTAGAAATAACAGATACAAAGTAAACCACATGGAAAATGGCTGTTTGGGAACTTAGCTATACTGTCAAAAGAAAAATAAAGTCCCTTCCCGGATATTTAATTATCTCATTATAATTTTTTTTTTTTTTTTTTTTGGTACCGGGCATTGAACTCGGTTCCTTGAGCTTGCGCAGCAGGCGGCGAAAGCAAAACCACTGAGCTAAATCCCCAGCCCTCATTATAATCTTTAAACATAAAACTGAAACATATTAAAAGCCATTGTCAGAAAAAAATTAAATAAGTTCTCATCACATGTGAGCAAATCCAATATATCTTAAAAGATTGTGAGAGACTATACAGTTAATAAATACTGTAATCAATGTTTGCTAATAAAGAATAAAATTTTAAGTTAAATTAAAATTTGCTCAAAGACAAGACTCTTTGGTAAAATATGTATTTAAATTTGGTTTAAAAAATACTTGTAGGGCCAGGGATTGAGCTCAGTGGTTCCACCGCTTGGCTTGCAAGTGCAAGGCCCCGAGTTCGATCTCTGGTACTAAAAAAAAAAAAAAAATTGTAATTTCACCATACTGTTTATGTCAAGGAAATAATAAAATGTTTCCTTTGGGAAATAAGGTACCAATAGGTCAAGAGCAGAAGACTATTTAATAATAGCAAAGACTCATGACATAAAATACACTAAAGCATGGATTGAACGGAATGCTTTAGTATTTAATTCCCAACATTAAATGCTTCATTTAATTTTTTTGTATTTTGATACACAGTACATTAATATAAAATGCTAAAGCCAGTGGCCATTAAGATAAGGGATAGTGTACTACAGATATAACCAAGGTCCCATATTATATACTTCAAAGGTTTTGAGGTAAAACTGAAAAAAATTACTTTTAAAATCCTGTAAATAAAATGTGTACACACACACACACACACACACACACACACACACACACCCCCACCCCTCCTAGTATATTTAAAATTTTAAGGGCCGAGGAATTAGCTTAGTGGTTCCGCTGCCTGCCTCAAAAGCGCACGGAGCTGAGTTCGATCCCCGGTACCAAAAAAAAAAGTTTAAACATATCAATAAAATTTATGGTCATACAGGCAGTAAATGAATCCCAGGTTATTAAGAGACTATTTCTTGCATGCTTTTAAGTGAAAAATACATGCCAACAGGTCATGTAAGTGTAGGCCAGAAACTTCTAAAGGAGGCAACTCTTGATAGGGGCATGATCCTAAAAAGATAGATGAGGATGCAGCATTTTCTCAAAACATATTTAATGGAATTTATTACAGTTCAGAATATTTGACATAGTACCTAATTTAAAAAATGCTCTAAGAATAAGTAACATTCTTGTATTCCTATTACGCAGCAGGTACTTAACAATATAGTAAGTAGAGACAGGCATAGTGGTGAATGCTTATAACCCCAGCTACTTGGGAGGCTAGGGTAGGAGGACTGAAAGTTTGAAGCCAGCCCAGGCAATTTAGCAAAATCTTATCTTAATTAGTTAAAATTTCAAAAAAAGGAAGGGGAGGGCTGGAGCATTAGCTCAAGTAGAATATTTACTTAGTATGCATGAGGCTCTGGGTTCAATTCTTAGCATTACAAAAATAAACAATAACCATCTTTCTGGAGTGAGATGTTTTAATTTGTATCTCTCAAATGACCAGTGATGTTGAAATTTTTTTATTTGCCATTTTTACTTTATCTGAGAAGAGTGTATTCATTTTAGATGGCCATTTTTAGATTGGGTCTTTAAATGGGGGGGGCTGAGTTTTTTCAATTCTTTACATACTCTAGATATGAGTCCTATGGCTGAGGAACCACTGGTTAAAATTTTTCCCACTCTGTGGGTTGTTTTTTCACTCTGTTGGTGATTTCTTTTGCTGTGCAAAAGCTATTTAATAAGATGAGGTCTCGAGGGCTGGGGATTTAGCTCAGTGGCACCATGCCTGCCTGGCAAGTGCAAGGTCCTGAGTTTGATCCCTGGTACAAAAAAAAACAGATGAGATCTTGGTTGCTGATTCTTTGGTAGTATCTTCTGGGTTTTGTTCATGAAGTCTTTGCCTACTCCTATGACCTCTCTCTTTTAGCAGATTTAGTGTTTCTGTTTTAATATTTAGATCTTTGATCCATTTTGATTTTAGTTCAGTGCATGGTGAGAGACACAGTTTAGTTTTAGTCTTCAGCATGTAGAAAGTCAGTTTTGCTAGCACCATTTATTAAAGAGGCTATCTTTCTTCCAGTGAACATGTCTGGGCCCTTTGTCAAAGAAGGTGGCTAAGTGTGTTTGGGGTTCTGTCAGCATCTTCTAATCGATTCCACTGATCCTCAGGTCTGTTTTTGTTTGTTTGTTTGTTTTGCCAATATCACGCTGTTTTTATCACAGTAGCTCTGTAATATAATTTTAAGTCAGGGACTGTGATACCTACTGCCTTGCCTTTGTTGTCCAAAAACAAATGCTGGCAGGGCTGTGGGAAAGGAGCCCTTCTCCACTGGTGGTGGGAGTGTAGACTGGTGCAACCGCTGTGGAAATCAGTGTGGAGATCGCTCAAAAAACTAGGATTACAGATCCCATTTGACCCAGCTATTCTCCTTGGTATCTTCCCAAAAGAATTAAAAGCATTGTACCACAGCGATATATGTATACCTATGTTTATAGTGGTACAGTTTATAATAGCAAAATCTTGAAAACAACCCAAATGCCCATTAACTGATGCAGAGATTAAAAAAAAGATACAAGTTTTTTACATAATGGAGTACTACTCTGCCATAAAGAAGGATGAACTTGAGATGTATCTAGGTAAATGGATGCACCTTGAAACCATACTTTTAAGTGAAATAAATCAAACACACATTGTCTCTGGTGTGAGAAACCGAAAGTGTCAAGGACTGAAAAGCATAACAGATACTGCAAAATAGGAAGAAATTGTTCAAAATTACACAGAGTGAGATATTTTGTTAATAATTAAAATGTTTTATGCAAAAAAGGTTTATTATTAGGAAGTGAGTTGAGAGATAGACTAGAAAATGAAAATATATTCTTTTAAGATCATGATACACGGTATATTTGCCATTGTTATGCTCTAATTTTTGTTATGAAAAATTTTTTCATAGAATGGCTTTTATATTTTTATTGATATTTACTTGTATTACATTAAAATAAAAAGATAATAAAAACCAAAACCCCCACAAAATATAGTACAGATAATGATTATCCTTGCTATCTGAACACTCCTATTTGCTACTGTAATACAGAAAAGAAAGAAATTTGGATAATATGGTGTCTGTCTCTCACCATCTGAGGTTTCTGCCTGAATTTTCATTATCTTCACTGAGAAGTCAACAGATTTGGATAGTGAGAGATATTTGTGTTTAATATGTCTATATCATATCAAATCACATCTGAGATAATTTCAAGCAGAGTTCTATTATACCAGTTCCAAACTGCTGCTGTGATGGAATACTGATGTTACTGAAAAATATGGAATAATGAAAAGTAAAATTTACTGTAAAAAAAGTGGAGTCCAAAGGTTTTAAACTAAGTCCAACAAGAATTAAGCTAAGCAAAACAAGAACTGGAAATAAGCAATTACATGTATAACTCAGCTATTATACACAAGAAAATGCTTCAGAAGCCTGAAAATATCGTTCTAGTTAACTGTCATTTTAATAGAAAGAAAAAATTGAGTATCTAACAAACAATAATATAAAAAGGTTCCCAGAAAGCATTTTAATAGGCTAGCAAAATGCCAGCATTTTATTGTCAAGGAAATAGCCATAATTATCTTGCCAAATAACAGCTGTAGTGAATCTTTGATATGTTTTCTCCCTAAAAGAATGTAAGCGCTATGACGGCAAAGAATGTTATCTATTTTATTCAGAAGTGTATTCCAAATTTCTAAAATGGTTACTGACAAAAATATTGCTAATGTTATGAAATAAATTGGTCACAAAAATATTTGTATGAGATACCATCATTTATGAAAACACAAATCTTTATTTATAATAAATTATATTCCAGATTATATGCACGTATATATAGACACATAAACATAACTATAGCTATATGCCTCAAGTAAGGATATATCATTACTTATAATAAACAAGTCAATAAGACCTGAAAACAAGATTACTTGTTATAAAGAAAATCCCAAGAGGAGGTCACATAAAAATTAAAAAGAATATATTCAGAATAGTAAAGAAGTTGTTTTAAATCATTTAATCTCTAGTAAATGCTTGATTTCAAGCATTGATATTGATAGTCAAGGCTTCTTTGTTAAATATATTAAAACAAGATAACAAATATTATATGCTGAGCTGAGGTCTCTGTAGGTTGAACTGAATATAGGATTGTTACATATGCATTTGGATAAAATGAAGGCATATTGGATGGAGGCTCTTATCCAATATGACTGATGTCCATATAAAAGGGGTAAATCTGGACACTGAAAGAAGTGCACAGAGACTGGGCCATGTGAAGAAAAAGGCAAGTGATGGAGGTGATATGTCTATAAGCCAAGGGACACTAAAGATTACAGCAAACTGCTGGAAGCTAGCGGAGAGGCACCTAATAGCTTTTTCTTCACAATTTTCAGAAGAAACCTACCCTATCAAAACCTCAATCTCTGAATTCTCATATACAGCCAATTAGAAAGGAATTAGAAAGGAAAATCTCTAGGCAGATAAAATTCTTTAATAAGTAAAACGGTAAAATCTGAAGTGATCAGATGTGAATGCATGATGAAGTCTTATCTTCAAAGACTTTACTTTATGAAGTGTGATAAAAGGGACATTCAAAAACCATATACTACTTTCACCTTGTAGCTTCATACATCCTTGAACACACTGTTTCATATCCCACAGATTACAGGTTTACTTTAGTTGAAAATTTAAATTCTAAAAACATTATCTGCTGATGTTTGCAAAGTTACAATTGTCTATTGGAAGCCAGTAAGAGACAAAGTAAGTTCACCAATCTGAAAAACTGCAACAATAGCTTATCAACAGCCATTTATACTGAAGTTTAGGAGTGGTCAGGTTGTTAATCAGCTGCCACATATCAAAGGTCATTTACTGGTTACCTGGAGAGTAAGATAAGAAAACAGCCTCTGACATTAATTTCATGTAATTCTAAAAATAAGTCAGTTCTTCTACGGAAAAAAAGCAAATTTTGCTAATATGCTCATTTTCCTTCTATCAAGAACATAGCAGGGGTGGAAGGAAGTAATTATATTTCCCTGTATTTTCTTTCCCTTATTAAAAATAAGATGAGGGCCAGGGATTTAGCTCAGTGGTTCCGGTGCCTGCCTCGCAAGCACAAGGTCCCAAGTTCGATCCCCGGCACCAAAAAAAAAAAAAAAAACCACACATAAAAATAAGATGAAACAGCTGGGGAAAAAGAAATTATAAAGGAAGTAGAAATGACAAGCCTATATACTGATACTAGTATCAAGATTTTTTTCATTGATTCAGATCTATTCATGGAAGGAAACATTTATTCCAGCTTCTCAACAAAGGCTATTAAAAACTATAGATTAAGAATAGAAAGTGTAATATAAAATAATATCATGAGGCTTATCCATAAAAGGTGAAGCCCTACATTTTACCTTAGATATTACATAAGCTATAAATACAAGCTTCTACATATGCATATATTATAGTACTTATGCTATCATACAGTGATTTGTTTTAGAATTTCAATTTAAAAAAATTCTTTGAGAAACTAAACTGCTAATAATCTTCCTTCCAGAATTTGAGTTCAGTACCTTCTATCTGTGGCACTTCACCATGAAGCTTGGCTTTGCTGGAGAAAGGTGCATTCTGTAGTACTAATGCAAAAAGAGATGGGATCAAGGATTGCAAGGCAGAAAGATACATATGGAGCTTATGTTCATCCAGACCATGTTCTCCTTCCTGAAACATAAGGAGATGGAAGCTAATTTTAGTCTTTAGAAATTACATTGCTAATTGGATTCATGTTTATTTCCCTTTGTGGCAAATAAAACATTTAAGGACCTGTATGTTGAACTCAAAACATAACATTTAATGAAGACATCCTTTCAAAATGTGCAGAAGTAACAAGCCAGTGTAGAGCTAACAGAATCTTTTATATGGAAAATTTCAGGGTAAACATGAGTCATCTCCAACATTGAGAACTTTTTTTATAGGTTCTCTTTTTCTGTTGGGTGGGTCTTTATCTTTTAAAATTTTATAAGTCAAGTTAAAGAAATTAAAGTGAGACATAGGAATCATTTTAAATGTTCAACAGTGCTTTCAACTGACCTTCTTGTATTTCCTGTGTCCTTTTATATATTTGGTAATATATGTATTTGCAAGTATTCAAAGTGCTTTAAAATAATTGTGGGCACAGAAAAAAGTAGAAGAAACTTCAAAAGGAAACAAAAAGAAGATGACAGAACAAAACAGAGTTAGAGGATCAGTGTGGTATTTAGAAACCTAATATTAAGGTGAAAAGAAGATCATTAGAGATTAAAGCATTTATTGCTGTTCAAATCTACTTGA
Source organism: Heterocephalus glaber (assembly GCF_000247695.1). Next base: position 7,971,324 of record NW_004624792.1, on the reverse strand, counting down.
TATCATTATTGTATTTAAAATAGCAACTGTATCAGAAATATCAAAGATGAATTATTTACTAAGTTCTTAATTAATCTGTTCATGTAAGAATTTCTATCTATACCAAATGTACTATTTTTTAATTGCAATGTGGAATTGGTCAAGTTATAATATGGGAGAAGAAAAACCAGGTGTGGATAATTCTTAGGCAGAATATAAACATTTAAAAAATTTCCTACGTTTCAGAGAACAGTGTACCTTAGTCAACAGTCTATGGTTTTAAAAAAAAACCCATTCTGAAATTTATACAAAGAATAGCCCTATTTTAAAAATTAAATAAATACATATGAACACATATAAGACCATGTACTGAGTAATTACAATGCTTTACTGTAAGAGCCTTATAGGTCCTTTAACAATTTGAGGGAGAAAAGGTAAGAGTTTGGAGTCAAGAGACCGGTATCAGGTCCTGGTTATGTCATATTATAGCAATGGGCCCCTGGTAAGTTACTTATATGCTATGTCTCAGTTTCCATAAAAAATACAGAATACAACTCAAAGGGTTATGAGAAAAATAGGATTTTAATATTTAACGTATCTGGCTAAACAGCACAAATAAGTATTCATGAAACGTTAGTTTCTCTTGTAACCCCTAGTGATAGTTAACTACTGTGCCAACCTGGGTAAAATAAATTTTTGGAACAAAAACTAGGTCAAGAATTGTCTATCTAATTTTTTTCAATTTTTTTACTTTGTTAGAATAAAAAGTTTTGAAATTATAAAAACATGTTGAGATACATTTGGACCCAATAACTTAATAAATGAAATTATTAGGTTAAAAAAAAGTAAGGAAATAACTTGCAGTGAAATAGGCACAATTGAAGCAATTTTAACATCATATAAATAAGAAAGCTGCACAAACTCAGATTTTAGTTCTGTTTCTGGAACTACTGTATGTAAAAACTGTGACGCCCTCTGATAGATGCAGACCATGCCCATTTTCTCCTAGCTTTGGCAAAACTTTCTCAAATCTCTTGTGGCTCAAGTCAAACATAATCTTGCTAATTATTGGTATCAGGTATTCAGCTAAGTGTTATTTTCTGTTTTTGTTCCCCAATAGTCCTCTAAGATGGTTTAGAATAGACCTTTTAAATTGCTACAAACTATATAAATAAAGGACGGACTTACCCTGAGAAGCTTCTCAATCTTGTTCAGTAGTGTAGGTATAAGATGAGACTGTAAATTTCCAAGTTCTGTGGTCCAAGCAGCATAAGCTGGTAAAAATACTTGATGTGTTGCACTAACTACTCTTTCTGAGGGATCACCCAAGGCTGATTGCAACAATTCAAAACCCTGCCAAAGAGCAGTGGAGAGGTTTAGAAGAATAAACTTTCTAAAACACTTAATAAGTCACCATAATACTCCTCTTCTCATTTTCTTAAATGTCTTGTATCCATTGATGAGCAAACCGAAGAGAAGGGTTGAAAAACAGCATACATTAATGGTGGTTTTGACACGAAGCTGTGGAAGAACTATAAAGAAGTCACAACAGTCTTTCCTTTGAGTTGCAAGATTGAAACCAGGCAGTTACCTTCAACTGACTAAAGCTGGCATAGTTGTCATTCCTACTACAGATTATGAAGTACCCAAATCAAAGTTTTAGAATATTATTAGAAATTTTATAATGGGGTAAGAGAGATTCATTCTGAAAAACATACCTGTTGATACTTGTCTGGATCATCAATGTATCCCATAATGATTCCGAGGCTTTTGATGACAGCTTCTCTTACCAAATCTGCCTTATCTTCCATTAACATCTGTTGCAACATTGAGAGAACCAAGGAACTACGGATTTCTTTCTGAAAATAACCAACACGTATTTACTATTTATTTACACTGAAGTAAAAAGGTATAGAAAGTAATGACAAACACCCATGTGTTCAAAATCCAGATTAAACAGATATTAACAGATATTAAACAGATATTATATTTTGCTGTTTGCTTCAAATCTTTATTTTTTGAATCATAAAACATTAAACACATCCAAAATATTGTTCTCTCCAAATCTCTCCCACCACACTCTATCTCTAGAGGTAATAATATCTACTCTGAATTCAGTATTATTTCCCAACATGTTTTTATATTCAGAGCCTGCCAAAAAAATGTACATACACTTCAGGAAAAGAAAAATAATATGTTTTTTTTAACAGGTGGCATTATCCTCATATGGGGGACCCTTCAGGATGTCGTATATTACAGAAAACCCACGACACTGCTGGCTTAGAGAAGAAATTGAAAATGTATGTACAATTTGGGCTTGGTGGTGCATGCCTGTAATCCAAGGCCTTGGCAGGCTGAGGCAGGAAGATTGCTGCCAACACTGCAAAGTTCAAGGACAGCCTGAACCACACAGGGAGACACTGTCTCAAAAAACAAACAAATAAACAACAACAAAAAAAAACAAAAAAAAAGAAAAAAAGAAAGGAAGAAAATGCATGTGTAGCAAACTCAATGACCAAGGTTACCCAAGCAGCAGTTCTCCATACCAATAAATGTCTGGACATTAATGGCCACCACTTTGAACATTTCTTGTAATTGTGGAGGCCAAAAGTTACTTGTATTAATCTTATGATATCTCAATAAATTTGGTAAAACAGTAATAATGAGTAAGCTTCAGGTGGATGTTTACTTCACATTGATCTGGGCTGAAATTGTCATTAGTTCTATGCCCTACAAGGAGTCCCCATGGGAAAGGTCAGCAGGTGTTACTCTAGTTAAGCCATAAGCACACAGAGGAACTAGTGAGGGGCAGAGATTTTGCTATTATCAATTATAAGATCCTCTGAAGAAACATTATCATTACTATTGCTTTGTGTTGTAGTAGCAGATCAGAACCGCTAACTTATTGAGAGCAAATGATGCTCATCTCAACCTTGGAACAATAAGTAACAGGATGCTCAGACTCACACCTATTTATATGATTTATCATAACAGCAAGACAACATTTTTTTTCTGTTGGCTAAAAAAAAAAAATATATACATACATTTATATATTATATATATATTTATCATGCCAGTTCCTGAAGAAAGTATGAGAAACTAAGAACTCTGATGTACTGTTATTAGAAGTATAAATCCACACTATCTTGGTCAGAGATAATTTAATACTATTAAAATAAAAATATGCAGCTGGGGATTTAGCTCAGTGGTGCCACCACCTATCTCGCAAGTGCAAGGTCCTGAATTTGACCCCCGGTACCAAAAAAAATTTTAAAAATAAAAATAAATAAATAAATAAATAAAATAAAAACATGCAAATGCTGGAAGAAGCAAAATTTGAGATACTAACAATATGAGAAACTTTAAAAATGTATAGATAACCCACAAGAATCTATCAACTATTTATATTCACGTACTATAGTAGGATATAGAATATTATATTTGATTAATTTGAGGTACAATTTTAGAAAAGTTATGAAAATACAAGCTGGCATATGCATTAATTTTTATTTCCTACCAGTATGAATTAAAAAATTAACAGTGGATACCCTTGGAGAGAATGATTGGGGTCAGGGAAGGTAAGCTTTTGGGTTTTCTTTTCTGCACTGTATGAATATTCATTTTTAATTAGCTAAATATATTCTTGCTTGGAGTGAGGCTATGGACTATTCTTTCTTTTTATCTCTCTGAATAAAAGAACATTCATCATATATATTGCTTTCTAAAAAGACAATCATTTTACTATTGGCTTCTCATTCTTCACCAAAGAAAATGAGATTAAGAGTAAATGCAACTAAATAACTCTGGTAATATTATATAATTCCATTCTTGTAGACTAATTTCTTGAAGGAGGAACACAAGTCTAGACTAGGCAATTTAGCAAGACCCTGTCTCAAAAAATAAAAGGGGCTCGGGATGTAGCTCTTGCAAAGGCTGTAAGTTCAAACCACAGTGCTGAAAGGAAAAAACCCCAAAAAACAAAAAAACCCAGCCACAGATACATGAGGAAATGGGTGTAGCTGTATCCCAATAAAACTTTCTTTACAAAAACAGGCTGTGGGATAGGTTTGGTAGACAGGCTGTAGTATGTCAAGTATTTAAATTAATTCATTCCTTTCTAAGACCTGGACCTATAGGAAGATTGTAGTAAGTGGCTAAGAGTCCAGTGATTCTCAATCTTTTGGTGGCACAAATCTCTTACTAATTTAAAACTTGATAAGCATCTTAAAGAACTTTAGGTAATATTTATACATAGTTATTAAACTAGCAATACCCTGTCTCAAAATTTTTTTTTTTAAGAGTAGGAAAAATTTATTGGGAGAAAAAAAGCTTCTGAATAACGGGGACCAGAAGGTGAGTTGCCTGCTCACCCCACTTTTCAAAGATGTTTTATACAGCAAAGCCATGTGATGAGGTGGGTACAAAGTGGGACAAAACTATAAGACCCAATGGAAACTTACAAGGTGGGCATGAGGTGAGACAAAACCATGACCAACCAATAAGATTACAAGTACAGTCACCCAGGTAATATTTATTAAATGGGGGTCAAATGGGGGAGCAAGTCACATAGCAAGCACACAAGGATTTTCAATAAGAATGGGGGTCAGAGATATTTCCTGGAGAGGCTGGGTTAAGACCTTGACCACCCACCCAGGAGGTTGATACCTATTTAGCATATCAATCACTGCCATCTATACCCAGGGGAAGCACAAAGGGGTGTGCTTTCTCCTTTTACAATGCTGGCCTTCAGTGAGTATGTCTTGATTGTCCTCCATGTTGGCTCCTGGCTGTGTTGGCTCTAGGAGGGCTGGTCCTGTCTAACTGCACACAAGATATCTAACGTATCTATCTGCAATATACCCCCCTCTGAAGAAGTACCTTTAACTGCTGTGAGCAGGTAAAGGGCAAAGACTGTTCTGGCTACTTCCAGTTGAAGAGGGTTGTAACTGTGATCAGCAGTTAAGAGCTACTCTACAGAATCTATCTAAAGGCCCTCAATAGGTGCCACGCATTGTCATCTTAGTAGCCATATAGCTTTGAGTCAAAGACGTAGGATCCTGTAGGAAAGGTTCCTTCAAGTCCTGGATTCTTTGTTGACCTTGAAGGGCCAGGGCCAAAATACTGGCTGTCCTCTTAGCCCAGTTACCTTTCTAGTTTTGGTCTCCAAACTCTGACCAGTGATCTCGGTGGAAGACCTCCAAAATGACATAGGGGGAAGAGATGTTAACTCCCAAACCTACTAGATAACTGAGTTCCTGTTCTCTAAAATCAAAGAATGAATTCTAGGAACAGAGGTTAAGAGTAAGAAAAATTTATTGGGAGAAAGAAAGCTTCTGCCTAAGAGGGACAGAAGGGGGACCGGAAAGTGGATTGCCCCCACTGTCTCAAAATTTAAAAATGGCTGGGGATATAGCTCAGTGTTAAAGCCCTGAGTTCAATTTCTGGTATTTCAAAAAGAAAATTATTTAAAAATAAAAACAAGCTCATTCAATGTTTACATAAGTACTATTTTTAATGAAAATAACTATAGAAGAATTTTGTTCCAATTTCTTTCATTCATTGTTCTGCAATCCATTTATTGTGATATAGTTGTTTTTTTTTCTTTTTTGATACCAGGGATCAAACTTGGGACCTTGCACTTGCAAGGCAGGTGGCAGAACCACTGAGCTAAATCCCTGGCCCACTGTGATAAATAGTTTTAACTAAAGTATTTTAGGAAGAAAATCTGACATCATGGAAAAAGTATAATGAAAAAAGAATATTTTAATAGCGCTTTCAGATAAAAACATGGTTCACAGATAATAAGCACTTAAAACTTGATATATTAAATTCCATTGGTACATCTCAGGGTTTTTTTGAGACAGAGTCTCACTATGTAGTTCAGGCTACTCTTGAACTCACTATGTAGCCCAAGTTAGCTTCAAATTCACAGTGATCCTTCTGCCTCAGCCTTCCCAAGTGCTGAGATTACAGGTGTGTGCCACCATGGCTGGCAAAACCTTGGATTTTTTATTCATTCGGGAAAAAAATCAGATCAAAACTTAGAGATGTTTTTCAACAGTGATACTTTAATTGTATCATTTCAAAAATCCACTGATCTCATTATAAAGAAATCTTTATGTATTTAGAAGACTTTAAGCTTAGAGTGGCAGATACTAGAACTCACTTAAAAGCTCTAATTTTATCACTATCAACAAACCCTGCTCTTTTGTTTTCCTTGAAGTGACAGGGGCACTTAAGGAAGAACAGAATGCCTGCCACATACCAATGTGTGAAAAATCACAGCTTGATTGTCACTGGTTCTGTCAAGCAAACTTGATCTCCCATGAAAAAGTGGGTAGTTTAGCTAATAACTGTATAACAACTGTGTAAGTACTTTTCCTGCAAACAGCAAAGATGCAAGGGCCAAAATTTAGTAAAATTAATAATTTTATTGATTCAACAAGCTCTTTTTTAAAAAATAAAATTGGCTTGTTATGTAATGGCAGTGAAGAATTGAATCATATTCATTCTCATTTAGGGGGCCACTTCTCTAATTAGTCTAATGCATGAGCATTTTTATCCACCATGCTTTTATACCAACATTTCAAATGTGAACATAATGAGATAGACAAAGAACGTCTTATCATTATAAAAATAGTTTTCACCTCATCAGCCTCTTGGAAAGGATTTTAAGAAACAATGCAGGTTCCTCAGACCACTATCTGAGAACTGCTATATGCAAAATCAATGGTAATATACTTAGCTGCCTACAATACAATAATGTACTAATGTGAAGCTTTTCTTTTTTGGCTCATTTCTTTCCCTTATTAAAACAGCACGTCTAAGAGATTTTGAATTACAATATATGACATTTTAAAAAGGCTCCTTTGCTATTAAAGAAAAAATGCTTTAAGAAAAAAAGAAAGACAATTCTTACAGGAAGGTAAGGTGCCAATGCTCCACAGGATTCTGCCACAAGTAGTCGTCTTTCTGGGTATTTGTGATTAATCTAGAGTAAAAAAAAAGCATAAAAAAATTACCCCCTCTTCTTCCAACAGAGAATTACTTTTCACCACAAATCCTGTTAAGAATGCAATAAAGCTTCTTCCTTTTCCATTTTTGGGAATCCCTGTGTGGCTATACCTAGATCAGGAATAAGGGAAACCAAGAGAGTTTAAATATGACAAAGGGATCAAATGTTAAAGGGGGAAATGAAAAAAAGGGAAAGCCAAGATGAAGATTTGGCAAAAAGTGTCTAGAGCTTATGTGCTTTCCTAGGATTAGGCTTTCTCTAGGATGTCAGGAGAAATCAGGACTTACTGTCTAGCAACAGTAGTATATTCTTTAATCTGGAAAATCTGGCTTCTACATCTTATAGATGCAGTCAATTTGTCCCAGTCATCTCTTTTACCTAAGCTTTAGAAAGTTAATCAATGATGTAATCAGCTTAACTAAAACTCTGCTTTTCTTTTTAAAGTAAGAAGGCTTCATTCCTGTTTGCATATGTGCACTGATGGTGTTTTGTTATTGTGGTGACTACACTGAACCATAACAAAAAAATAACAAAAAAAGTGACACATACTGGGCTTTGTTCCCGTATGTCTTCTTCATAGAATATAAATCTTTCTTTGACTGGAAAGGAAGTGTATCTGTTCTCATATTTCCATATGAAAAGGTGACATAATTCAATAATGTATTGGATGCCTAAAATTAAGAAAAGAAATTATATAGTAATCTATTGGGCAACAAACTAGAGGTAGGTGGATAGACAGATCCCTGATATCCACAGTTATGCAGGTTGTAGAAGAGATGGGTAATTGAGATGTTTATAACTGGTATCTCTGAATTAAATTTAATCTAGATACAGTCATCTTAAAAGCAAAATGCGTTGAATGTCTAAGTATGGTACACATAAAGTTTCATTTTGTTTCTCCTTAGTCTAGGTTCAATGAGTCTCAAAATTAAATGAACACACAAAAATCAATTGTATTTCCCTGTGACAGCAATGAACAAACTGAAAATAAAATTAAGAAAACAATTCTCTGTACCATAATAGCATCAAAAGGAATAATACATTTAGGAATAGATAAAACAGAAGTAGTAGAAAACTTATATTCTGAAAAGTACAAACCATTGTTGAAAGAAATTTTAAAAGACCTAAATAAATGGAAAGACATCCTAAATTCACAGACTGGAAGGCTTACAATGATTAGGATGGAAATGCTCTCCAGATGAATCTATAGATTCAATGCATTATTTATAAAAATTCCAGTATTTTCTTTACAGAAATTGACAAGCTGATTCTAAAATTTATATGGAAATCCATGGTAACTATATAACAAACAATCTTGACAGAGAAAAACTACATTCAGTGGATTGTTTGTTTTGGGAATGGTAACAATATTTTAGAATGGATTGCAGTGCGGGCCGGGGATTTAGCTCAGTGGTTCTGCTGCCTGACTCGCAAGCGCAAGGTCCTGAGTTCGAACTCTGGTACCAAAAAAAAAAAATGGATTGCAGTGACAGATATATAACTGTGAATATACTGAATTCACTGAATTATATACTTTAAATGAGCAATCTGTATGTTATCTGAACAAAGAAAATGGAAAAAAGTATAAAAAAATTAAAACATACACCTAAATAAGTGTATAGAATAAATTCAAAGTTCTTTACATCATATCCAAGTTAATTTTAACTTTAAGCATCCTATTTTAGTATGCACTGTAATATATGGATGAGGTATGGCATTGTCAGAGGTAATTATTACTATATACACTGTTCACATACTGAATCTAGTGGCTGTAATATATTTTAATTAAAAAAATGAATGCCCAAAGAAATTAAGGCTAGAATTCTAAATAACTACACATTAGTGATATTCTAGAGACCAATATTTTAAGATAAATGACTGTGCTAGTATAAATAAGGCTTTTGTCTGCATAAGTGAAAACCCCATCTTATAAAAGTGGAAAAGTAACAAGTTAAATGACCCAAACCTTAAGCCTAGAAAGTCAATAATTTTGAGTTCTGCAAAGGGCTATAACATTAAAATTCAATATATAGTTAAAAGTATTGTTAGTAAAATAATGAGTTGAATTATAAGTACAAAAACCTCCTACATCAAAGATTTATACTTTAGATACCACATATCTGTAGCATACACTAGTATACAGTACATATTTCTATTTACAAGCACACAGCTTGCTCTTCCCAGAATGTATCAAGGACATTCCCACCTCAGTGCATTTGTACTTGTTGTACCTTACTTCATTCAAATTCCTTAAACATGCTTTCCTGGGACATTCCTTTTTTCACCATCTTTCCTTGCAGGGCATTATTCATCCCCCTCTAATACTTCTGCTTAATTTTTCTTCCTATTATATATTACTATGCATATCGCAGCATGTCATTTCTGCTTAATTTTTCTTCCTAATAAATATTGCTACAAGCATATCACAGCATGTGTTTACTCTTATCATCTGACTAGGAAGTCTTTGTCTTTTGTTCATCACTGTATCACTAAAAGACTATACCAGCACTTGGCACTGGAATTAGTGTTTCATGAATATTTGTTTAATGAATAAATAAAGCAAAGCACCCCAGGGCAGTCTGAAGCAATATTAAATCACTATTCTAATGAAATAGTAGCATCAATTGCAACATATAAATTTGCTAAAATAACTGAAACAAGAAAATATAAGAAGTTATAATAGCTAAGGGAAACCAATAGGGTTAATTTACCTGTTCCCAACACTGTGGTAAAAGTTCAGCTTCCACACGTGTGGGTCCAACATGACGTGCAAATGCCACACAACCTGTCAGTATCATTTGCCTGAAAAATAATACAAGAAACAAAGATTTGTATTTGCATTAGAAATACACTACTGGGACCAAGTGTTAAAAAAGAGTTAAGCTTAGGCATTACTCATTGCTATTTCTCAATATATGTCAAATTAACCATAAAAGGACCCAATGTGTCTTTCTTGTATATTGTAGCAGCTGCTCACTCACCAGAATCTTTTTATTTTTTTGGTGGTGCTAGGGACTGAACCACTGTCTTATGCCACCACTGAGTTATACTTCCTCCTCAGTCCTTGTAATTTTTATCTCCCAAGTCTCTTGTATTTATATTATCCTGTGTCAGTTTCCCATCATTTGCTTTTTTATTTCTTGTTTTCTATTTCCTTCTACTGTTTGAGAGAGCAAATAAATAAAAGGAAAATGGACAAGAAATTTCTAAGGTACTTTAGCTGTCTGGTTCCTCATGAAAATTTTCTAACCTAATCAGTTTTTGCCCCCATTAAAATGTACACATATTATATTTATGTATGTGTTCCATAAATGTTTCATAACTTTAATTACTCAATTTTCTTAAAATCTAAGTATTTCAAAGACTTATTAAATATATACACTTGTACAGAACTTCAAATCATGAGTTACCAACATTATACTAAAGATGTATAAACTTTAATAGGAAAAACTGTTGGATCCCTTAAAGCAAATTTAACAGAGTTAAGATTTAATATTCTACAAATGCAGCTTAAAACAGAAAAGGTCAGATGGCCTACAAATTATTAATAGTATTGGAAACGGTTTCCTATGGTAGTAAAAATAAGATTATTTGATTAGTAAAAAATCCAGGTCAAAACATGGTGTCAATTCAAAGAACTGGCAAAAATGCCACTACTGTGCATAAAGTGAAGTCCTTCTAAAGATGCTACTGAAGAACCTGTGATTTATTAAGGAAAAATAACTTATTACATGCTAACTTAAAATTTTTGCTTCGTTCATATTGTTTATATTTTATATTAATTGATAAGTCTAAAAAGTGTTGTATTTCTGTAAAGTGAAAGTAGATTTAAGTGTGTACACAAATGCCTAATTTCTGATTTACCTTGACCTGAAGCAAAGCTAATAGGTACTTTCCACCACCAAGTGGAAGTTATCAACTTTACATGCAGAGTCGATGAAAACTGGCTCTAAGATTTGGATTACTGCCTTGTAAATCTAAAATAAAAATGTAATAAGTGGTATTTCATTATTAAGTTATCAAGATAAGGAATGTATTTTTCTAGGAGAAAACAAAATACTAATTTTCCTAAACAGTACTATTATAGACAGGCAAGTTAGGCAGAAGATAACAGGCAGCTAGAGAGGCACTTAGGTCCAAGATAGAGAGGCAGGATGACCAGACCTTGGTCAGATAAACAGGAACCTGAGGTCAAGAGATAATATGGTAAGAAAGAGATGGACAATTAACTTCAGGGATCTAACAAGCCAGGTGATGGATGGCTAGTATGACAACTTCCGCTCCTACTTATATCTGAAAAATATTTTTTCCTTCTTACTTTGTTCTTTTAACGAACCACTTTGGATAGGAAAGAGGCCAAGAGAAACGTGCAGATAATAGCTTGCTAGGTCCCTCAACTCCTCATAGGCCCATTTCTAGTTTGAATAAGCTTATTTTAGTCCTGTAAGTTGATCTTAGTTTGACTCAGAGTTGTCTGAACCCTGGTCATTATTTGGTATAAAAACTCCTGGACAAGGAGTCCCTCTGGCAACCCACATACTGGGAGATATTCCTTTCTCCTTAATAAACATTCCTCCTCTCTACTTTGTCCTCAAATTCAATCTTTACAGACTCAGATTATGCTGTTACAGTATCACCAAATTGTCCTTAGAATATTTTCAGATTGAAACAAATGATACTAATATAGTGATTTAATTTCCCTTATTCCTACTTGATTAGGCTGTAAGGGCTGCTGGTATAGATTAACCTTGGCTGGAAAGTCCACTTGCTCTTAGGTATACGTGGTAAGGGCAGGAAAGAGAAATTTATTATACAGGACTCTTTGTGTATACTCATAGTTGAGGAGTTCCTTGTATTTTAATTTTGAGCTTGATTTGTCTCATGGTTCACTGATTTATGATTTTCCAACATTCTCAGAAGAAATGAAGACTGTAAATCAGAAAACCAAGTGCTAAAATTATGTAAAGCTACCAAATCATAAAGTATAATTCTATTTTTTACAAGGTATAAGCCAAAATAATTTTTATTAAAATAAAAATAACATAAGAAAATATTCAACTGCATTATTTTATCTAACTGGTGCTTAGTCCACTTACCCACCCACCAGAACAATTTGTTCAAGCCCACAGTTGTTACTGGATGGTGGAGTGCCCAGTGTTACTTTCTAGGATCTTGTCCTGTTCAAAGAACTGGACGGGACAACTGATGAACATAAAAGATTAACATTTATTGAAGGTAAAAGAGGAAGTAAATGTGAAAAAGAAGTGGAAAGAAGAGAAAAAAGAACTGAACTCTGAAGAAAAGAAGAGAGAAAATATGCTCTGCATGCAGAGAGAGTCACTGCAAGAGTAAGACAGTGGCGACAAGGTCAATGGTTGCCATCTTTTATATCCTTTTTCTGACATCAGATCCAGGCCATCCCACACAGGGCTCTGAGGCTGTTCTGTGCATACATCCAGGCCGTGATCTGACAGGTGTCTGTGACTGACAGGTCACGTCTGACTGTCATGACAGTCTGCCATGTCCTAATCTCCTGCCTCACAGTTGTATAGCTTCTCAATATTTAAAAGTTTTAACTCTCCAAGGTAGATACAGATATTTATCATCACTGTTTGGTCAAAATGTATGCCCTTTTCTTAGGAATCAGCCTGATCTCTGCCTTCCCTTCTGGTATCTTCTATTAGTCTAGACAACTTTTTTCCTTTAGGATTACATTTCTTTTGGTTCCCTTCTCTTGTTTTTTAAAAGCCATGATGAATTTGTACCTTTATTTATTTTCTTATTTTTCTGTGGTATGGGGGATTGAATCTAGGGCCTCCTGCATGCTAGGCAACTACCATCGAGCTACATCTCCAACCCCTAATATTTACCTCTTTTTTTTAGGATGCCAAACAATGTTTCTAAATCAGTCTCTCTAAAAAACGATCCAGTATGGACAATATATCTAAGTACCTTGATGTATTTTATATTTGTTTTTGCCTATTAGTATGGTTCTTTATATATAATTAATTTTATAATGACTTACAAGATAAATAAATGAATCTGATGCTAGTAAAATAAAAAGGGGTGGAGGGAAGGGGAAAAAAAGAATTGAGATATGTTAATGTACATGTACCAATCCCCTACAATGAATGTAATCATTATATACTAAAAACATATCTCTTTCTTGGGTAATAAATCATTTTCAACATATACTTTCTGAATTCCTGCTATTTTCACTGTGTAGTGCAAACTGTTGTTGTTTGTTTGTTTGTTTGTTTTGCAACAGGGTAACCTTGAAATATGTAGCTCTGGCTGAACTGAAATTTGGAATCCTCTAGCCTTAGCCTCGTGAGTGCTAGGATTACAGGCATACACCACCATGCTTGGCTTATTTAGTGGAATTTTTTTTTTTTTTTTAGTGGAATTTTTATGAGGCTCATGTTACTTCTGTTTTTTTGTTTACTAAATTAATCAAGCTCTAATTTGAAAGGAAGGGAAGAGCTGCAAACAAAAGCTTCACTCCTAAGATATTTCAGGTATATCACAGATAATTTAATGAAGGTCTGTTGAATCTCAGTTTGTTTGTCTTAGTGTCCAGGACTCTGATGACTTTATCTTTTAAAAGTAGTGAGAGGGCTGGATATTTAACCAATTATAGTATATGAAAAATTAAAAAGTGCTCTGTACTTCTAGGGCAATTTCTTAAAATTTCTTCACAAAGAAAGATATCACTTGTCAATTTCCTTCTACAGTATTTATTTACTGGGAATATTATTCTCTGACTAGATCAGTGGTGGTGAACCTATGGCACATGTGCCTAGGTTTCTAAAAGGTTTGCCGTCACTGGACTAGATGAGAAACTCTTGACAGGAAACTAGAGAAGGACAGAAATAGCTGGCAACCTTATACAAAGTAATGGTTGTCTTAGTGCCTCCTACTTTTTAGCCAACTGAAACATCTTTTCTTTAAAGTGAAAACTATAAGGGCCTTAGATTGGTCTTCCTAATCCAACTTCATTCAGTGACATTGGAGTATCAGAAAAATATCCAGGTGCTTTCAATGGCTGATTGTTAAATTTCTTTTTCACAGATACTTTGTGCTATCTATGGGCAGCCATAGCACCCTGAATGTGCCCGATCTCGTCTGATCTCTGAAGCTAAGCAGGGTTGGGCCTGGTTAGTATTTGGATGGTAGACAAATGCTTTGTGCTTATATCTTAGTTTTTCTTTTCTATGTCTTCATAGTACAGTAAGTTCCAAATTGGAAAGGAAACATCGAGGTGCCAACCTATTATCTGTCTTTTTCTTAGCAAAATTTTAAAAAAACAAAAACAAAAAACTTGCTTTCTGTCAAGATCATGTCATTACAAGGAAAACCTTAAGAAGAACCTTAGAATCTAACAAGGTTTTAGTCTTTGCCTTCATAGGTCTTAATATTCACCAAAAACAGCACTGAGAATGTGGACAGATAAGGTCACGCTTCTCTAAAAATCTGTCTCTTTCCCTCACTGAGGTTATGTTTTAATCTGGGGACTAGTAAAATGCCTGAGGGGTTACTGGTTATGCATAATGATTTGTTATGCCACTAGCTATGGCTTGTTGCATTTGGAGGGCAAAGAAAGAGTTATTTTCTAGCAAATATATGATTTAACTATGCCACCTATGAGGATCCTTTTAGGACTTTCATGATGCTTGCTCCCTCTCCCTTATAGTAATGGTTGGAACATGAACTAATCATAAATTACCAGGAGACTTTTCTCTACTAGAAATAAATTTAGAATTTTCAGATCAAAATGAACTATTACACAATTTTCAGGGGAGATTGTATTGTAGTTTTTTTTGTTTTTTGTTTTTTTGGTACCAGGGATCAAACTCCGGTCCTTGCACTTGCGCAGCAGGTGGCGAAACCACTGAACTAAATCTCCGACCTCTGAGTATTGTACTTTTAAAAGAGATAAAGTTTGAGGCATATGTTGTTGTGCATGCCTATAATTCCAGCTATTTGGGAAGTTGAGGCAGGAGGTTGGCAAGTTTTAGTCCAGCCTGGGCAATTAGGAGAAAAACTGTCTCAAAATAAAAAGGGCTGAGGATGTAGTTTAGTGCTAATGTGCTGGCTTAGCATACATGAGACTCTACGTTCAACCCCTTAGTGGACATTCAAACACACACACAAAGAAAGAAAAAGTATATGAAAACTTAGTATCATTTTAATGTGAATTAGTTCTCAAAAATACAAGCTAATTTAAATGATATCTTTCAACTCTTGCATCTGTCTATTGACCATGAGAAGCAATTAACATATCAAGAAGGTGTAGAACCTTTTTAAAGATTTAAGCAATGAAAATTGTCAATAATTATAGTAGACAATAAGGACTCTGATCTTATGATTTACACATACTATTTTTTTTTTGAGACAGGTCTAGTTCAGGTTAGCCTTGTGCTCACTATGTAGTCCAGGCTGGCTTCAAACTCAGGCAATTCTTGTGCCTCAACCTCTCAAGTGCTGAGATTATAGGCTTGCATAACCATGCCACCAGCACATGCTTTTTTTTTTTTTTGGTACTGGGGATCAAACTTGGTCAGACTGCCTTGCATTTGCGAGGCAGGCGGTGGCACCACTGAGCTAAATCCCTGGCCCAGCACATACTTTTAAAAGCTGTTTTTGTTGTTTTTTTTTTCTATCCACAGGCTGAATTTCTTGGAGTGATTATCTGTTTGTTATAGTAAGTTCCAGATTCCCTTAAAAAATAAAGTGGGGGAAGGAAAAGGATTCAAATGCATTTATTATTTGGACACATTTTCTATGACTGGAGTAATTCCCAGACGGCAAGAGCTCCAATGCTACTAAAATTGATACTAAGAAGGAAAAGAGGCATTTAGATTACATGCCAATCTTGGTGCCAAATTAGAAAAATCAGTAAGTTGACTTGTACTTATTTTCCAAAGAAGTAATTATACCCACCTTTGCTCATCATCTGGCCTCTTGATCAAATTGAAAAGTATGTGGAGAAGCTGATCTCTCTCTTTAGGCTCAGGATGTAGGCATGCTGTACACAATATGAGGGGAATCAACTCCTAAAGAAATATGAGGGTACAAAAATTTAAACTAAAAATACACTGCAGAATATTTTCTCCCCCAGAATATTCTTAAATGGCCATTTAAGCCTCCAACACACCACAAAGCAAATTTCAATTTTTTAAAGGTTGACAACAGTAAGAGAAACCAATGAAAATTTAAAAATATATGTGTTGGTTTTACAGAAAGTAAAAAATCACTATGATGAAACTTCTTTAAGGTTCAACTAATCTTTTTTTTTTTAATGCAGAATTTCTCAAGGCTCCACTAGCTTTTTATACTAAATACTGTAATATTCCATAATTTGCCAAGCTGATATATAATTTTAATTCTAAAAGTTTTTATAAAACAAAACTTGCAGAAGTTCACTGTATTTTAAAACTTAAAAAAAAAAAGAATAACAACTCTTCCCACGTACAAGGACTATAATCTAATAATTCTGTGCCTTTCATACCTAACTCACTAGTAAACATGAAAGACCATTTCTAGGAGGTAGCTCTTTGGTAAGGCAGCACTTGCCTAGGGTTCAATCTACAGCACAGCAAAAAACAGAGGCCAATTCCACAGGGGCTGAATACACAATATCAGAGCTATTTGATGATAAACTTAAATATTTAACTTATTTTGCTCACTGCACACTCAACATGCAGAGGTAAACTCAACGTTTTGTAAGAATAATAGTCAAAAGTTTATTTCTCTCTTTCAAAGAAATACTTTAAAGTAATTAAACTTGTTCCACATTTTAAGTAAAGAAAAAATTCTTACATAATATGCCTTATATAATATGTTTTAAATTTTGGAGTGGATTTTCAAAGCTAATGAGGATAAAAAGTCCAGAAGCCTAAAATATTTTTTGGAGAGAAATCTCCTAAACTACAATAACAGTATTTTGCAGATTTTAAAAAAAAATCACTAGGATATAAAAATAAGGAAAGAATGATCACACCTTTTCTCTTTTCCGTTTACCTCAATATCCACCAAAAAGTGTTAACAGAATCAAATAAGGATTACCATGTAATAATGTGTGATTATCAATCACAATAAAACCTGAAGAAAATGATTAAAAATTTATATTATAAGAAAAACATTATTCATTTTGAAGACGCTTTCTTTGAAACAGATGACATAACTTTTGAAATTGAGACTGAATTTTAAAGACATGACCAGAACTACCTTTCCACTATTTCTAAAATATATTATGTTAAAATTATAATTATCTGGTATAAATTTTAAATTTGAAGGTAAAAAGACGTAGATAAGAGGAACTACAAATAATTCTAAGAAGTAAAGAATTTAGGGCCAGGGATTTAGCTCAGTGGTTCTGCCGCCTGGTCTCAAGTTCGACCCCCGGTACAAAAAAAAAAAAAGAAGTAAAGAATTTAAAACATTTATTCTGTCATTTTCAATCTCTCTAAAAGAAAGTCTCTGTACCTTCTAGAATAGACAACAATTGCAAAGCAAAAGGAATAAATAATAATTTTGTACTGGGAATAGGAGACAAGAAAATATGTATGAATTCTATATTGTTAACTAATATTTTCACTACATGCTTACTATAATGGTTGGTGAGTCATTTTTTATTTTGTAGGAGAATAAATGAGTTTTATAAAATATTAAATATTTTATCTTATTTGGAAGTTTAAGAATATTAGGGCCAAGCCCAATGGTGCAAACACATTATCCCAGTCTGGGAAAGTTAGTAAGACCCTGTCTGAAAAGAATTTAGGATATAGTTCAGTGCGAAGGCTGTGCATTCAGTCCCCAGCACCACAACAAAACACTATTAGAGTAGAAGACCATTAATATCAAAATTGTTCTAATCCTTAGTCGATTGCATTTAGGCTGTTGAAAGCCGGTGACACTAATGAGAGGACTAAGACATTGCATCATCACAGTATCCTACTGAGCACTAGAACTTTAAGGATGAAAAAGACGCTATTCTGGAAACACCAACGAAAGGAGAAATTATGCTGATGACTGAAAGCCAAGAAAGGCTCTCAAAGCTTTACTTATACAGTACTTCATGTCATATCTTTCTCTTTGAAGGGTTTTCTTGCTTTCTCCTAATCCCTCTTCCTGCTTTCCTAGTCTGTACACATATACTGCTTATCCTATTTTTTCACATTCTCTCCTCAGTCTATTACTCTTTAAAGATAAAATTATAAAATGAAGGTAAGATACTTGGTAAAACTGCAAATACCCAATTTAAAGTATGAAGTACAATCTTTACCTCTTTTTATCTAAAAAAACCCAAGCATAACAAAATAACTATGTTGCTGTTTATTCGTTATGCCTTACACTTTTTTTTTTAACCATGAGACTATGTGGCCCTTTATCAGAGGGGAAGTTTATATCATGCATTCATAGTGAGAATCTTGCAACTGCAATATGGCTATAAATGTGACAGAGAACACTGCACTGGCCCAAGGAGCTCGAAGAGGTCCTGTGTTAGTTTTACTCCTTAGTATCTAAGTGTCTAAGGAAAGTCAAAAACTTCTCTTTTAGTTTCTTCAAGTGAAACGTGTAGGAATGAAGATTAGTGCAGAAATGAATAATATTTGACATAATTTTGCAATTTCCTACTGCTCTGAAGTTTTCCTTATCAGACCAAAGTAAGCCTCAAAAAGCCTCAACACAGCACTTGCCTAATCACTTCTCAACACAGTAGCCATTACCAATCAATCCAAATCAACACATAAAAGGAAAAGCATTCATCAATCTGTATCTTCCTGAACTCTGTAATTTGTGAATTCAGGGCTTTGAAGGAAAATACTTTTCATTCTTCTTAATCACAGTTAGCAATAACTTCTATTACCATTTGCTTTCTTTTCTTACTGGAAAACAACAACAACATATAGGAAGTCACTGCTGATAATTTTTAGTTGATACTCCATACCAAGGAGAACTGGATATGCCCTAGCACATCAAGGCTAGTTTAAAACTGGCAGTTAAAAATTGGTATGTCAGCCACTGCCTGCCTCGCAAGAGCAAGTTACATGTAAAGAATACTGTAGTCCTGTATTCTATCTCATTTTGTACATAAAAATTAACTCAAAATGGATGAATGCCCTAACCATAAGAGCTAAAGTTATAAAAATATTAGAAGAAAACATAAAGTTAGCTATTCTTGGCCTATAATTTCACAATGAATTCTTAGGTTTGACATCAAAAGCAGAAGAAAACATAGATAAATCAGATGTCATAAAAATTAAAAAAAAATTCTGCCCATCAAAAGATGAAGAATATAAAAAGACAATCTATAGGATGGAAGAAAATATTTGCAAATCATATATGTGATAAGGGTTTATATCTGGAATATATAAAGAACTCGTACAACTCAAAAATATAAGTATAAATAATCCAATTTTAAAAACTGGTTCAAGGACTGACTAGAAGCTACTAAAATTGCATGTGGGATAGTAGCTAAAGAATAGGAGAAAAAGAACAGTTTTCATTGTGAATCTTTTTATATCTGAAAATGTTAAACCATGTGAATGTTTTATTTAAAGATTTAAACCTTATTTCTAATGTTTTGTATAATTAGCTACGATGTTACACATGGCCATCAGTTTAGTGAAGAACATTTTAACTGTATTTACATAGCAATAAAAGGCTTATGTTGACAAGAGTACATTAAACTTAAGAAATAAGAAAAATATTAATCCTTCAATAACAAGGCCTTTTTTTAAAAGAATAAATTTAAGAAACATGGTGAAATTTAAAAGTTTTGTCTTTTTATTTGTGTTTGTGTATAGTGGTGGAGATTGAACATAGGGCCTTGCACATTCCAAGGATGTATTCTCAGGTTTTTGTCCTTTTATTTTGTCCTTTTATTGGTTGGTTTTAAAACAAAAAAAGATATACTTCATTATTTATCAATGTAATTTTGAGAGAATGAAACTTTGTTTTATTATAAATGGCCAATTTTCTGATAAAATTGAATAAGATACAAATAACAGAAAAAATGATCAGTTCTTTATGAAATTATAAATATGAAAATTTCAAATATAAAAGATTTAAACTCACCCAGAGAACACACCACACATTAGATATGTGTGCGTGTGTGTGTGTGTGTGTGTGTATATATATATATAAAACTATGTATATATCTGATTACTGAAGTTGCAAATTTATAAATAAGATGTGCAGTATAATCAGATTTTAGTGGTAGTCTTTATGATATATGGAAAATTAAAATAAAAAAGCTAAAACTGCATCTCATGACAATTTGGTAGGTAACATTTAAAAATTACATTAAGGAAACATAGTAAAGGAGTTGCAAACATTAATGCATTTTTCATGGGTTATGTTCCAAGCTGAAAACAGAAAAGAAGCTCAAACACCATTCTGCCAGGCAGAACTGCAAAACAATATGAAATTGGACACTGATCCTTCAAGATACAGAAAACTCTGATACTAAGACCTTATGAGTATTTTTAAATAATTAGATAAAAATAAAACCATCAGCAATAGTTTGTTAAATCTTTTCAAATTAAGAACATCCATAGGAATTCTGGGCATGGTAGCTCATGCCTATAATCTCAGCACTTCAGAGGCTAAGGCAGGTGGATTGCCACGTGTTCAAGGACAGCCTGGGTTACATAGTAAGTTCAAGGCCAGCCTGATCTAACAGCAAGACTCTGTTTCAAAAAGCAGGAAAAAAAACCCCGAAACATAGTAATAAAAACTTTTAAAGCCCAACGTATGCTCTCTTGAGGATCAGTACAAATTTCTTGTGCTAAACAGATAATTAAGGATAAGCTTTAAATGGGTTATGCCAATGCATTATGTACCTATCATACTGTAGGTCCCAGAAATTATGAGTAAAATCAGTGGTAAATATTAAGAAAATAAAAGTAGAAACATGTGATATATTTTAAAATATTCTTTATTTTTTATAAAAAATTTTGTGAACTGGACATTTATCTCATTAATTTAAATAAAGCATTTAATATACCTTTAAATTATCCAGTGTCATTTAACTGAGATTACACATAATTTTTCAATAATCTTTTATTGGCAAAACAATATTTAATAATAATTTATAAATATAACTATGAAGATAATTACTGGAGTGTTTATGGCTTATAATACAGGCTATATGGACTAAAATACAGTATTTGTAACTGTTATCTTGGATATTTAAAGAATCTATCAACAAGTTAACCATAAAAAAATTTAAAAGATACTTTTAAAAGTTATTGTAGTCAATATTATGACTCTTATCATTATAATTTATTACCAAATTAGCATTTATAATAGGCAGCTAACACTACATTATTAGTCTCTGTTAACTTTCAATACAAAGAGTAACCACTTCTGTAGATAGCTCAAGCACATCATAACAAGAGCACAAACAAAACAAATTAAGCAACTGGTAATGTAAAAAACTGTTCAAGGCACATAAATGGACCTACAGTAATAGTGCTGCAGAAGCTAATAATGCTTTAAGCAAAATTTGATAAACATGAATACCATGCAGTTTTACTGAACTCACCTGACAGAGGTGTAAAACCATTCTCTAGGAGCAGAGATGCATGCACAAAAGTAAGAATATGATTGCAAGTAACAGATTTTAACAAAATAAAAATATAACACTAAACTTCAAAATGACAAAAAATGGACAACATGATGGGATTACGTGATGGGGTTACTGGAATGAAAATGCTATCATGCATCTTACCTCCCTCTTTGCTAATAGCACATTAGGAACAATGTGTGGCAGGCAGCGTCCCAGCATTAACATAACACTTTTTTCACTGTCTGCAATTCGAGATACCTAGAAAAACCAAAGAATTAGTAAATGATAACAGTGGAGGACTTCTGCACTGTGCTAGGTGAAAATAATTCATGCTTTGAACCTACCACCTTCTAAACACATAATCCAACATTATAGCTTATGGTAACAACAATCACAACAGTATCCCCAAATAGCACCCATGTTTCTATGGACCAGAAATAGATGAAAAATACTATAAAAAAGGGCTTGATAGAAAGAATAACTTTTATTTATTTTTGCACTGCTGGTGAGCAAGTCCATTGACTTGTGATACTAAGTACTCTACCACTTAGCTACATCCCCATGCCCAAGGAAGAATAACTTGCAATGTTCTATATAGCACAGCAGGAAAGCTATAGTAGAAAACAATTAATACTTAAAAATAGGAGGATTTTGAATATTGCTCATACAAAGAAACAATGAACGAGGTGACAGGCATGCTGACTGCCCTGAACTGACCATTACTTACACATTGTATTAATGTGTCAAAATGTCACAATTTACCCCATAAACATGTAGAATTACAGTGGACCCTTGACATATGAACTTGATTGGTTCCTGAGGGAGGGTTGGCTATAAGTCAATACAGCTAAGATCTGGATGTTTACCTGGGTACATGCTATAGATAACAAGAGGCAGATGAATCTTACATTAACCTAATTAACCCAAGTTGTTCATAGGTCAAACCAATTGTAACTTGAGTGTCCACTGTGCTATGTGTCAAAAATTAAAATACATTTAAAAAATAAGCTAGGTGTGGTGGTGCATGTCTATAATTGGGATTACTATTCAGGAAGCTGAACCAGGAGGATCAAGAGTTCAAGCTCAGCCTGGTACCTTTATGAGATCCTGCCTCAAAAACTAAAAAGCAACGGGGATATAGCTCAGCTTGAAGGCCCTGGGTTCAATCCAGGGTACTGCAAAAATTAAAATAAAATAAAAAATAAAGATAAAATTAACTACCAATGAAAAACAAGGGTGAAGTCAGGGAGGCCTACTAGGTTTTAGCGGTAGAAACAAGTAGGGATAATACTGGATTGGAGCAGCCTCAATGGTTGTTTCTGTCTTTGAAAAGAAGCTTACAAAGCTGCAACCACTGGCAAAGGTAATACTGCAGTTTGTATAATGGAATTGCACACAAGAGGAGGGGCTCCAAGGAAGCTGACCCAATCTTATAAAGAAGATTGTCATACTATATCCAAATTATCCTCTAGCTCTTTATTCCCAATGACATTGGGGGACAGAAGTCCAAAGGAAGTGAACCGGAACAGACCAAGAAGCAGAAAAAAGGAGTGAGTACAAAGACAAAAAAAAACAGTAACCAAATATGTTTTCAAAAGAGTTAAGGAAAACTGATCTTAGATCTAATGAAATAAGCTATCAAAGACAACCACGTCTAAGGAAATGAAAACAATGGAGTTGCCTAAAAATAACTGAAATGTAAACAATCGACACTTAAATTGTTTTCCTGAATTATAGCCAAAAGATGCTATCATTAGAATACCATATTAAAAAGAGATTACAAAGGTCACTTTAATATTAATAAACATACCTCTAAGCCAAGGAATAGAAATAAGCAACTAATTCTTTATAAGTTTAAAATGGTCTATTTTTCAGAACATTATTTTAAGTAAGATTTTTATTTAAAATAGTCATATATGCTTTTGCATGAAATAATAAGAAAAACAGTCAATGCCAGGTGTGGCAAGTGCCTGTAAATCCAGCTACTCAGGAGATTGAGGCAACAGAATTATAAATTTAAGGCCAGCCTGAGCAATTTAGGAGACTGTCTAAAATTAAAATAAAAATTGCTGCGGATGCAGCTCAGTGGTAAAATGCTTGCCTGTCATGTGAGAGGGGGCCTGGGTTCAATCTGCAGTACTGCAAAGGACAGACAAAAAAAAGTACAGTGTTGTAAAATTGTGAGAATATTAGGTATAATTTACCTCTGATCCTAAACGACTATCTGCTGACATTCGACAAAAAGAGAGTAGTGCTTGATGGAAAGCAGGAGACAATTTCCTAGAAGAAAATATTGAATGAAAAAGAAAATACCTAAGAGTTACCAATGGCATTTACGGAGAAAGCAATTTGCATTTTATACACCCCATTCCTACATTAATACTATCCCACAAATGTTAACCAGATTTGTAAGCCACCTCTCTCGAAGGTCACTTCACTGAAGAATTATACAGGGGAAAAAAATCAATACTAACTGCTGATAATGAAGTAGTTCTATATTATGTAAATGAACGGCCCAGAAATGTTGCTGGATCAAACCTGAAGTGGTATGGCTGTCAATGATCACAGAAAACATTTGCAAAATCTAAAATGAGGACTTACATCTTACTCTCAATTTTCTAGAGTCCCAGAAATTTTAATAAAGGTAGACTGGCTTCAAAGGTTGCCCTAATACGTTGCTGGGAGGAACTGAGGAGGTGCTGATATATACAATAATAATGAGGATTCCTGTGTGTCTTGCTTACCACTATACTTCTTGTAAAACTACCTGCCACAGAGTAAGAGCTAAAAAAAAAAAAAGTTAATATTTTTCTGTATTATCAATGAAGTAAATACACCACACTTTTCTACTTTATCTTGCTACGGGGTATAACATGCCTTAATTTAATAGAAGAAAGACCTTGTGGGTAAAAATTCACCATAGGATATTTGTACATATTAAACAAGTTAGTACAAATAAAGAATTGAGAAAATGCCTACATACAAGGTGTGAATGAAAAATACAATGAATGTTTCAATTTAAAAAATTATTACAAAAAGTGTATTACAGTAAGATGCTTTGTCATTAATCACCCTCAGAATACACCCCCTCATTTTGAATACATTTATCCTGTTGTTCTTGCCATGTTCTAAAGCAGTTCTGTAAGTCTTCTTTCTTGTCTTTACAAGGTCTGATCAAAAATACGGTAAAAGTTTCTGCAAAGTGCCATCCAACAAAAAGGCAGCCTGGTAAAATCATTACCTCGTGTCCTCATCCACTGTATTAACTGGATCTGGCACTGTGTGACTTCTGGCTCTTTCTCAAAGTCAAAATGACCACAAGGGAAAAAAAATGACAATGAGAGGTAAATGTTTTGAATTGAATCAAAAGACACTGAGCTAGCCATGAAAGCACAACTAAAGACAATCATGAAAGAAGACTTCCAGAACTCAGGGCCAGGGATTTAGCTCAGTGGTTCTGCTGCCTGCCTTGCAAGCGCAAGGTCCCAAGTTTGATCCCTGGTACCAAAAAAAAAAGAAAAAAGAAAAGATTTCCAGAACTGCTTCAGAAAGTGTGTGCAAAGTGAGGAGAAGTATTTTCAGGGGAATTAATGGCAAGATGTCTTTTACTGTAATAAATTTAAACAATATTTTAAAAATCATACATCATATAGGAAGAGTTCAGTTAATATTTACTTTAATATATTTTTTCAAACTATTACCTAAAAGATTTCATCCCAAGGATGCAAGGATGGACCAATATATACAAACTGATAAATGCAACACATTAAATAAACAGAAGCAAAGATAAAAATTGCATGATCATCTAAATAGACACAGAAAAAGCCTTTGAAAAAATCCAACATCCATTGAAGACAAAAATCTTCAAGAAATCAATTATAGAAGAAACTTATCTCAATCTCATAGCAGCCATTTATGACAACCAATGGCCAACATTATATGAAATGGGAAAAAGCTGAAAGATTTCCCTCTAAAAATCAGGAGCAAGGCAAGAATGTTTGTTATTACCACTCCTGTTTGAATATACTTCTTGATACCTCGGCCAGAGAAATCAGGCAAGAGAAAGAAATAATTGGGATATGAATGGGAAAGGAAGAATTCAAATTATCATTATTTGCAGATGACATGATCCTCTATACAGAAGATCCAAAAAGATTCCACCAAAAGACTCCTAGAATTTATATCTAAATTCAGCGAAGTAGCAGCATACAAAAATCAACAAATAAGTATTAATAGGGTTCCTGTATGCCTATAAGGAATTCACCAAGAAAGAAATTAGGAAAACAATACCATTCACAATAATATCATGAAAAATATTTGATAAAGTACTAAGGAATTAACCTAACCAAGGAAGTAAATGACCTCTAAACAAAAAACAGTATTATGAAAAAAGGAGAACAGCAGAAAATGTAAAGATATTCCCAGTTCCTGGATAGGAAGAACCAATATTGTCAAAATGGCTATTATTCTAAAACTGATATATAAATTTAATGCAATCCCAATCAAATACCTGCAGCATTCTTCATAGAGCTAGGAAAAAAACTCCTAAAGTTTATATGGAACCAGAAGAAACTAGCAAAAGCATATCTGGGCAACAAGAGCAACACAGGGGCATTACAATATAACAAAGCTACAATTATTAAAAACAGCATGGTATCGGCACAAAAACTGACATGTGGCTCAATGTGACAGAACAGAAGATGCAGATACAACCTTGGGGATATTTGCTCTGACACGGGATCAAAACATCTTGGAGGAAAGACAGCCTCTTTAATAAACAGTGCTGGGAAAACTGGCTATCCACATGCAGAAGACTATCAAAAACCATAGCTATCACCATACACTAAACTAAAATCAAAACTGATCATAGATCTAAATGTTAAAACAGAAACACAATCTGCTGGAAGATAAAATAGGTAAAACTCTTGAACATACAGATGTAGACAAGGCCTTTCTGAACAGAACCCCAATTGTGTAAGAAGTAATATCTAACACCAGAAATCAACAAATGGGATTGTACCAAATTAGGATGTTTCTGCACAGCAAAGGAAACAATCAACAGATAAAGAGGCAACCTACAGAATGGGAAATAATTTTTGCTAGCTATTCCTTGACAGAGGATTAAGATCTAGAATGCATAAAGAACTTAAAAAAATTAGATTCCCCCCAAATACATGACCCAACCATAAAAAGGACAAGTGAAATGAACAATTACTTCTCAGAAGTACCAATGGCCAATAAACACATGAAAACATGCTCAACATATCTGGGCATTAGAAAAATGAAAATTAAAACAGCACTGAGATTCCTTCTTACTCCAGAAAGAATGGCTATCATCCAGAAATCAGACAATAAAAAATTCTGGTAAAGTTGGGCGGAAAAAAGAATCCTTCTACATTGCTGGTGGGAATGCAAACTAGTATAACCTCTATGGATTATGGAGAGTATGGAGATTACTCAAAAAACTAAAATTAAAAATTCCATTTGATCTAGCAATTATCCTTCTAGGTATCTTCCTGAGAAAGCTAGACATCATATTACAGTGATATATGCATGCCCATATTTATAGCAGCACAATTCATAACACTAAACTTGGAAGCACTCTATAAAGTCCATCAACAGATGAATGGATAAAGTGCGGTATGTATACAGAATGGAGTACACATATGCCATAAAGGATAAATTTGAGTCATCTGTATGAAAATGAATGCACCATGAGACCATAATATTAAGTGAAATAAATCATACATACAAGCTTAAATATTGCATGGTTTCTTTTATGTGAGAAACCCAAAATTATTAAAGAGTAAAATAAAAGATAAGACAATAGGAAATAGGGTGACAGATCTTTTGCAAATGGGAAGAGGACCAGAAGAAGGTGGAGGGAGGGGTTGCAAAGGGAATGAAAACAGAATTAAGATGTGGTAGGTATATGTACGAATTCCCTATGAGGAATGCAATCATGTATTGCAAACATATACTAATAAAAAATTAAATAAATGATTTAAGAGAATATGAATGACACAATATTAGTAATGGAAGGAGACATAGGAAAAAGGACTGGGAGTAAAAACTATCTCCTATATTACATAGTCAACTATGCAAAAATCATCTGAGTTTGATAATGACTGAACAGAGAAGAACACAAAAAGCATTTTGTAAAAGTATTTACAGCACACAAAAATATGCAAGCACATATTACTTATATGGTCTTGAGCAGTTAGCTAACATAAATCCTAGGTCATTTATTATTTATTCCTCATTGATGTAATTTAATATAGTAATTACTTTGTGACATGTTTTTGTAGCATGTACTTTGCTATACCTTAAGTTCATGTCAAATATGAGAATGCTTCTATCTCATCTGCAAATGGAGTTCAAATAAGAACCGAAGTTCTTTTAACATGCTGAATAAGTAAAAGGTGCATTTCAAATTATAGGAGGCAAACTAACCTATTAGGTTTATCAAAATGAATTGTGTTTTTACTTGATGGAGAAGAAGATGGTATTCCTTCTTTTTCTCTCCTGGGAAAAGAATCTGATTTCTTTTTAGGAATAGTAGAATCATCTTCCTGTGATATTGAAAGATGAATATCCTCATTTTTCTTCTTGTCTGAATTATTTACAACTGGACTCTGTCCACTGTCTTCAGAGTCTTTGTGGGGAGACTGATCCAGGGAATGTTGAACAGAGTCACAAACTGCTGGGATGGCAAAGTGTTCATTTTTGAGGAAGTCCATTTCACTATAGAACAACAGAGAAATTACCAGAGAACAACTGTATTCTTGAAAATTTTGGCAATGGGATAAACCTTATAATGTGTTTAATGCTTTGGAAAGTGATAAAACTTTTCTTTATAGTATTCACTGTTGCTTTATATACCTACACGGACAGTTATAAATTCTTAGCAATGAAGCACAAAAATGACTTATTAACCCTGCTTCAGTTTACAACTTAACATTTCTTTTTTCATATGCAAAATGGGGTAATTCCATGAAACCACATTATTATAAAAAGTAAATGAGATAATAAATGAGAAATATGTACAACACTAATGTGAAGGAGTTATTTTGTTGTTACTGGCTTAACTGAGAAGTCAAAATATCTTAATTCTAAGACATAATTAGCTGTAAGATCATTACATTAATTTAATAACTTTTTGGAGAAAAAGACATTTTAGTATTTTAAATACATAAAGCAGCTATAAAATATTTTTTCAGAGCTACTGAAATGTGGAAAAAATCAGACCTTACAAGTGAAATGTTGTTTCGTATATTTGTATAACTTGCCAATGTCTTTTTGTTTTGGGCAGCACCTCTGAGCTAAATCCCCGGCCCACTTGCCAATGTCTTTAAAACCTAAGATTTTTTTAGAAATGATCAAATACTAACCTTTCAAGTCCTCTAATTTGCTCCATCAACGACCATTTCTCACTATTTAATAAACTTATTTTGTCTTCTAATTTCTGTACTAACAAGGAGTTCTAAAATCAAAACCAGAGAAAAATACAAATTCAATATCTCACAGTATGGTTTTATATAATTTAATAAATACTTTTTGTGGATGAGACTGGTAGCTGTATTTCTCACCTCTAAAGGCTGAGGAGTTTCAAGGGTTGGAGGAAGGTTGCCTAAAATTGGTGTAAGAGCCTCTAATTCATCTTCTTCTACTCCACTGGCCACATCCACAAGATCTTTCCCAGTCACTTGATGATTTCCAAAATCTCGGTAAAGTTGTAGTAAGTCTGGGGGTTTTGGAATGTTTAATCCTACATCATCCCATAACTCAAAATCCTAAAAAATAATAATATTAAAAAAAAAACCTTTGAGGCAATTTTATTTTGTACTTTGAGATTTATATTATTGCTAATATCTGGGAAACCAGTCATAATTTTGTTGTAATGTTAAACAATATATTCCAATTGAGTATGTATCATTTATTTTACATCTTTCACTATCCAATATTATTCTTGTAATTCTTGTGACATTCTAGATAAACACATTTACCTATCTTAGATGTGAAGATGTTATAGATACAATCTTTTATTAAACCTATTAAAAATGTAAATTCAACTTTAAAACTTTTAAACAATGCTCAAGTATTTACTTGAAATCATAAAACGTGTAGATTAAGAAAATCTTAGTTCATAAACAGTATCTATTATTTAGAGGTTAGAAGTAAACTCACTGGTGGTATAAATTTTTTTCTTCCTTCATTATTCCAAACTACATATATATAATCAGTATAATCTCTAGTGGGTAAGTAACCAATTTAATCTGCTTGTTTTCTTACTGTAACTGTTTGAATGTAATTTATATTATAAAAATGTTTCTAGCAATTTTCAGAATCCAAATAGCTGCTTTTCAATATGCTGTTTTGAAACATTCCCTTTAATTCAATCCTATATGATTGTATTAAGACTATAAAAAGACATAGTGTTGCAAATTCTAGGGCAAACACTTTTAGAAAAGCTTTATGAAGTTCTAGAGTATTCAATAGCATACAAATACTACTTTACCAGTCTATCTTCATGTAATGTATCAGACTTCAGTACTAATTTGATATTTTATAACTTATTTACTTATAATTTATTCATGAGACCCTCTCTAAAGTTGCTATTTTATAATTTATTTATAGCTTACCTATAAGAACTTTTTGGAGAAACTACTGCATATTCACTTGAACATTCTAAATCTTACTCATAATCCTCTGATGACTTATTTGGAAACCATTATTGATCATTAAATCTCAGATAGATAAGAATATTGAAAATGGGTTTTGGAGAAAAACTACCCAAATATGAAATTCCTATCTCTCTCCACTTATCACTTATAAGTTAATTTAAGCCTTAAATGGGTTATCTCTAAAACAGATATAATACTACCTTTTAAGGTTTCTGTAAGGATCTATAAAATGTATTTAAAGAGCTTATTATAGTGCTAGGCCTACAACAAGAACTAAACAAATTTTAGCTTGAAAAAATTATTAAATAATTACCTATTCTAATCAAATGTCCATGTATCTATTATCCATCCAAAATTTATCATGTGTTTATTTTGTGCTTCACACCAGCAATTATGAGGTTTCCAGCTGCTCTACGTTTCTGTCAAGACTCCATACAGTGTTAGACTTCTAAGGAAACATTATCTTTTTTTTTTTCTCGGTACCGTGGATCGAACTTAGGACCTTGCATTTGCGAGGCAGACACAGTGCCGCTGAGCTAAATCCCCAGCGGTGTTAGACTTCTAATAAATGTGTTATGGTATCTTAATGTATTGAAGATGATAAACATCTTTTTTTAATGTGTATATTTGCCATCCAGCTAAGTTCTCTGGTGAAGCATGTGTATAAATCTTTTGTCCATTTTTTAAAAAATTGGATTAATTATTGATTTTAGAGAGTTGTAACAAATCCTACACCAGATGTTAGCTGTAAATATTTTCACCTTATCTATGGCTTGATTTTTCATTCAGCTGAGAGCAGCTTTCAAAGACCAGAAGTTAATAATTTTGGTGACAGCAAATTTGATAGACAGCATCCTACTTGTGGTATCATAGCTAAGAAATTTTTGCCTATTTTTCAAAACTCTATCTTTTCCCTTGTATTTTCATTCAGAAGCCTTATAGATTTATAGGATATACACTGAAAGTGTATGCTCCATTTTGGGTTTTGTATACAGTATGGGGGATGTTGCAATTTCATTTTGGGGGATATATGGATACCAAACTGTTCTAGTATCATTTGTAAAAAAGATGATCCTGTCTGTATGGAATTTACTTTGCATTCTGTGAGAAATCAAGGGATCACTGATGTGTGAGTCTGTGATCTCTCTTCTGTTTCACTGATTTAAGTGTCTACATAACACTAAGACAGTGTCCTGACTTCAGTACCTCAAAGACCTGAAGTCAGGTGTTCAAGTCCTCTAGTTCTTCTGGCTAAACTAGTTTCTTTCTATTTCCATGCAAATGAAGTGATTATTTTAAAAAATGCCAGTGACATACTGATTGAAATTACACTAACAATATAAATAAAAATTAATACCCTGACAATACAGAACACAATGTATCTTATCCACGAGCACAGTATTTCTTTTCATTTAAGTCTTAACTTCTCTAAGCATATTTCATTATTTTAGTGTACAAGTCTTTGTTAGATTACTCCATAAGTTACTTTCTATTTTTCATACAAATGTATTTTAAAAATTTCAATTTTTAATTGTTCCCTGCATACAAAAATATAGTTGATTTTTATATACCGAATTTGTATTCTACAACCTTGCTAAAATGACTTATCTTTTGTATCTTCTTTGGATAGTCCACAGAATTTCTTACATATAACATCATTTCCTTAATGAATAAAGACAGTATCATTTCTCCATTTCTAAAATGTGTGCCTCTTTATTACCTTTTCCTTACCTTACTGCACTACCCCAAATCTTCAATATAATCTTGATTAGAACTAGTAAGAGTTGAGCCAGGGATTTAGCTCAGTGGTTCTGCCAGCTGCCTCGCAAGTGCAAGGTCCCGAGTTCGATCCCCAGTACCAAAAAAAAAACCGAACTAGCAAGAGTAGAAATCTTTGATTTCTTCATCAAGTATGCTGGCCATAGGTTTCCCATACATGTCCTTTGTCAGTTGAGGGAATGCTTCTCTATTTCTAATTTCTTTAATGTTTTTATAGGGAATAGACACCAAGTTGAACCAAATGCTTTTTCTGCATCTTCTCAGATGATCATATGGTTTTTTCTTTCAGCTTTCTTTTTATCATGGTGAGTTATAATGACATTTTGGTATATCAAACTTACATTTCCAGTATGAACACCATTTGGTCATGATGCATTATCCTTCTAACATATTCTCTGATTTCCTAAAATGTTACGTGGGATTTCTGCATTAATGTTCTTGAGGAATACGAATCTGTATTTTTCTTCTTTGCTTGCAATATCTTTGGTTTTGATATAAGAATTAAGCAGGCCTCATTGAGTAAATGGGGAAATATTCTCCTTTCTTCAATTTCTAAGAGTCTGTGACTTTCTTTTTCTTTTTTTGCATTTGCAAGGCAGGTGCTCTGCCACTGACCTAAATCGCTGGCCCTCTTTTTTTTTTTGAGACAAGGTCTTGCTATGTAGTTCATTCAGGCTGGCCTTGAACTCACTATGTAGCCCAGGCTGGCCTGGAATTCGCACGGATCCTCCTGCCTCAGCCTCCTCCTGAGCACTGAGATTACAGGTATGTGCCACCACACCCAGTGAGTGGGAAGCTTTTAATTAAAAATTCAATGTCTGGGCCAGGGATTTAGCTCAGTGGTTTCGCGCGCAAGGACCCGAGTTCGATCCCCGGTACCAAAAAAAACTTCAATGTCTTTAATAAGCATAAAGTGCTTCAAATAATCTAATAATTCTTGAGTGAGCTTGGTAGTTTTCTTTCATGTAAACTTGTTCATAATATTTCCTTATCCTTTTAATATTAGTAAAATCTATGTTGATATAACCTTGGTCATTCCTGAGTTTGATAATTTGTGCCTTGTTTTTCTTGAACTCTAAGGGTAGAGGTTTATCAACTTTATTCAACTTCTCAAAGAACTAGTTTGTGTTTCATTGATTTTTCATAATTGCTTTTTGATGCCTGTATCACCGACTTACTCCATCCTCTTTTACTATTTTCTTGGGTCTCTTCTCCCTCGCTCTCTCCCTTTTTCCTTTTAGTTTTGGAAGATAGTACCCAATTTCACTGATTTGAGAACTTCCCTTTCGTACTACAAATCTCCCCCTAAGTACTGTTTTTGTTATATAGTATCTTACAGATTTTGATTTATTCTTAAACTTACGTGTTATTTAGACATACTAGTTTCTAAATATTTGAGGATTTTCCATATCTTTTTTATTGTTTGTTTCACTGTGATTAGAGAATATACTTGGTACTCTCCAAAATGATCTCCTGCTGCCTTGTTCTATCAATTACTAAGAAAACATCACTGAAATCTAATAATCTCTGCCTCTTGAGAAAGATCAATCATTTACATTTTAAGTGAGTATTGATACAGCTGGGTTTAAATCTACCATTTTGCTTTTTAAAAAATGTCTTATCTGTCCTTTCTTCCTCTTTCTGCAATCCTTTTGGACTTTTAAGCTTTCTCTTATATTTAAAATTTTTGCTATTCATTTAGTTGATCATTTACAAAATATGATTAACTTGAACTATTACCTAAATATAGTATTTATGTTAGCTAAATATCAATGTCTTTCACATAGTACATATTTGGTAAAGCTACCATTTAATAAATAATGACTAGGTATTTATAGCCAAATAATAATATTTCAATCAACTAGACTTCATGTATGATGGCAGTCTCATAAGATTATCACCTAACATCACAGCCATCCTTGTTTGTTTTAAGTATATGCTGATTCTCCCAAAACAATAAAATCACCTAATGATGCATGTCTCAGAAAGTATCCCTGTCTATTAGCAATGAAAGACTGTATTACATTTAATTTTTACCAAATATATTAAAATAACTGAGGGAGTAAATGTACTGCTACCTCTCTTAGTGAAATTCTATTTTTGCAAAAAGATCCAGGGGAGATTTTATGAACCAGTGGAATAAATATCATTTAAAATGATGGCCTCCTGGGGTGGGGGTGGGGTAGGGTGGTTGCCTAATATGCACAGCCTAGGTTCAATCTTTAGCACCACAAAAAAAAAAATAAAACAATAAAATGGTGGCCTCCATATTCCTAAAAATCTCTTGGCACTTATTTTTCTAAGGTCAAAGATTCAAACAAATCCATTAGCATTAAGTTGTCAAAATTTTCAGAGTTAAGAGATCACATTAAAACTAGCCGTCTTTTCTTTGCTTATCAGGATAATGGTAGATTTTATCAGGATAATACTAAAGAACTTTTAAAATTATTATCCTTGTTAGACAGAAAGGGAAGAGAGGGGAAAAACTTGGTTCCTACGAGAAAGATATTTTACTCTCATTCAGAATATTCTTATTTATTGTTATGTAACATCTTAATTATTGCAGTGGTACTGAAGAAGTTCTTATAGTTAAACTGAATTTCTAAGTGTACATTATATTACCAAGTAAACATTTTAAAATAAAAAAACCCCATACTTTATGACTGTATGGATATATGAGTCGGTTACAGTTACTGGGAAGTTGTAAAAATCTACCTGTGAAAAGATAAAAAGTATGTAGAAAGCTACAGGGAAACCAAAAGTGTGTAAGTTAATAGAATATTAGACTCAGTAGGCTAGAGACTATTGTTTTTGGTAACTAGCCTTATGTAACTTGACTATAGGTCTAATTTTAAAAAA
Organism: Heterocephalus glaber; assembly: GCF_000247695.1. Next base: position 7,936,430 of record NW_004624792.1, on the reverse strand, counting down.
TAAACTAGATAAAAGAGAAAATAAAATTGTAAGTTTAAAAGGGAATAAATCATTGTTAAAAAAAAAAAGTAACTTTACCTGATCATCATTTTCATCTGAAAAGGTTATTGATGTAAGTTTGTAGTTATTCTTCAATAAAAATTCATTCACTAAGAAGTTTAGAGCTCTTTTTTCAAGAGGTTTGATTGGCTCCTGGAAGCAAAATAGAAAGACAAATGGAAAAGTTTTCTTCCTTAAGTGTTTGTGCTACCACATTATGTGGAAGATATTTTTAGATTTGTTATTTACCCACCTGAATTTCAGGACTTGATTTGTAATTTTTTCGTTCCTGTAAAGGAACTTCATGTTCTGGTGGAAGAAAATATAAATAATGTTTTACTATTTTGCATTTAAAAATATCCCAGCTACTTCTACATTGGCAAAGTAGAAAAAGGTCTCAAAAAAGTTTTATGTACACCACCTGCAGCCTTTGTCAGGTTGGCTCGGAGGGCCTGAATGGTCTCCTTGGCTTTCCGTAGTTCAAATTCCAGGACTGGACAGGGATTTGGAATAAACACATATAGGCATCCAACCAAGAAAAGGGAAACAAAAATAAAAAAATAAAAAGCAAAGATGGGTATGAAAAAAATACAATTTGTATTGAAAACAGAAAGCATGCAATCTTTATGAAACTTGTGAACACATGCAGCAGAGTTGATTTGCAAGCAAACTGGTGAATGTTTTCCATAGTTTTAGTAAATTCAGGGGACTATTATAAAATGTTCTAGCTGTCTGACAAGGAACAGCTCTATTTAAAAATAAGATCTATGGCATATTTTCATGTAAGTAAAATTATTAGTAATCTGGGTACTTCTGTTCCACTTAGTCAAGGTAAGAAAATGTAATGAGATGTTTTCAGGTGACATAATTCAGGGGAAAGGTAAAAATTAGATGAAGTCCAAGGTAATATTCTTAAAAAGCCCCAGGATTTTAAAAAGTTATTGTTAAATGCACTGTCAATATTCAGATATGTTAGTGAATAGATCCCTTTATAAGATGTTGAAGCAATATGGTTTAAATATTTAATAAATGTTGAGAAACAAATTTTTCTACAAATAAGCATGTTTTCTAAAAACAACCACAGATATGTTGAGCATATCTAAAAGCTAAAAAGAAACAGTGAGATTTATTTTAGTTTTTATTTAAATTCAAAGAACAGAAAGTTTCTTATAATTTCTAAATAAGATAATTCTAAAGTAAATGACTGTGTACATTTCAATCATTTCTAAAATGACCTGATATAGTTAAGGACAATAAATAAAGTTTATTACATTTCAAAGGTTCTGATAACCCTTCAAATAGATTTGTTCATGTTAAGAGGGATAATGAAACTCAAAGATTTCTCTTATTACTGTATATTCTGATTATAAGATAAACATGAATACTAGGGAAACATTTTTTATTAAATTCTTTAAAATATTTCATCATGAGCAATATTTAACTACATGTGTCCTAACTGAAAAATTTTCCAAAAGTTTATAAATATTGTGCTAAAGAAAAGAAATTTAGACTTAAAAGATATTTCTGCTTAGTAAAACTTTGGGAAACTTAAGGATTCATTATCATAAAAGGATTTTAATAAATGATAGTTACATACTTCTGCATTGAAAACTAGGAAATTTAAGATTTCATCCTAACAATGAAATTTTTTGTAACTAATACTAGAAAAAAAGATGTCACGTGAAGTTAATTGGAGACAACAAAGCTATAAAAAGTATGGAAAAATTAGGATTCACTCAGTTTGCATATATTCAATAAAAGCTTGGAAGATGTAGTTGAATCATATCTACTACATGATAGCCAATTATTTTGATGCACAGAATTTTACTGCAGCAACATGGAAGCACAACTAAAACTCAGATGACACTGTATGTTACTACATGTTATTTGGTAGTCAGCAATGCTGATCTGCAAACATTTCTGTGCAACAAAGTTAAAATATTTTTTCTAAAGCTTACATTTCCAGAATGAGCTTGTGTTAAAATAAGACTATACATAACACATAATAGGTTTACATAGCATAATGGTGTCTTTTTAAAAATTTTAGGTAATTGATTTTTGATTTTAAAGTATCTAACTGTATCTCAAATATAAATATATATATGCATATATATATACATGCTTTCAATTACTTAAAATGTACTAAGACATATTACAGAAAAATTGCAGATCAGACACGCCTACATGAAAATGATAGAACTATGAAATGGGTGGGGTAGAAAAACTGGTTGAAACACAAACTGAGAAAAACTCAAAATTAAATCAGTGAGAGTTAGGTGACCAAGAGAGCAAAACACTGAATGATTAAGGCACAGAAAGCCAGAAAAACCCATGTCAGACGGCAAGAATTTATATTGTATGCATAACTACATATATGTTGCCAAATGTCATTAGAAGTTACCAGTAGTTTGAAAAAAAAAATGCCTACCAAAATGAATTCACTCTGCTGCATGTTTCTTATTATACAATACAGATTTTAGAAGACAAAGGTATATTTTTGAAACTATTGCACATCTCTATCAAGGCACAGTATAATCAAATTGCAGTTATGTGTAACTTTCACAAAAAGGTTCTTTAAAGCAGTGCTAATATTTACACATATATGAATTTTTTTTATCAAAACATTAAAGTTCAAAAATTATCTTGAAAAGAAATACATCATAAAGAACAATTTCTAAATATTTTTCAAATACTAAAATTCTTTCTAAAAATGTCTGATGATATATGTGTTTATAAAACATGCTACAAGCCGGGGATTCAGCTCAGTGGTTCCACCGTCTGCTGCGCAAGCGCAAGGACCCGAGTTCAATCCCCGGTACCAATAAATAAATAAATAAATAAAACATGCTACAGAAACCAACAACTATCCTGCACAATTTATGGATAAACCTATTGAATCCTCTTACTGGTGCCAAAGTAGTAACTGGACATATGTACCTACACAGTAACATTGTACATTATAATTTTTCCAAAATATAATTAATGATCAAGTCAGGATAAACAACATCAAATTAGTTGAAACAGTTACTTCCCAATCTATATTTATAAAACTGGTAGAATATCAGTGGTACTTGAGTGCATAAAGCCATTCATTCTTTCATGACTCAGGATATATACAACTATGTGTAAATATCAAAGGTGAAGCGTTAAGTATCAAAGGAGAAATAATAAAACTTTGTGGACCATCTCAAATTATTACTAATAATATCTTGAAAGACTCATTAGTTTATTTTGGCATGAAACTCAAAATACTATAGTATTTTGGAAGATCTTTCCTATAATACTGGTCTGAGTTATGTATTTCATTTCCATTCCACTTGACCATTCAAGAGTTGAAATCAATAAGTCTGAGTTAGGATGGTGCCACTTCACTGGATAGTAGATATCCAATTGTCTTCTTTCGGGTCAGAATTTTCTGTATTTTTTTCATCTTAATATAAGATGATTAGTTATAACACTTCTCAATTTTTAATACTTATTTCAGTATGCTAAGACTAGTTCTAAGGAAAGGAAGAATTCTCTTTTCAATTTTCTTAAGATTATATGTTAGAATAAAAATCCATTTCTAAAGTAACACAAAAATCCTGGACAATATCACTACCACCTCTACGGATTTAGAGAATGTTCCCTGTTTATTATGGACATAAATACACAGTCTTGTTAGTCATGACTTATACAGTGATAAGCAACATCAAAGCAAGATGCATTCTCCATAATTTATAGACATTTTTTCTATATTCATTTTAGAAGAAAAGCACCCTCTTTCCAACAGCCTTTTTTAAATGTCATATATTTTAAAATATAAAGTCATATATTTTTAAATTTTTTAATTTTTATTAGAACATGTTTGCCGTACATAATGATTACATTCATTGTGGGCAACTGGGACATGTACATCCCACAGCCTTTAAAGAAACAAATTCTCTGGTTATTGTTCTTCCTGCTCAGGTTCCTTTGTCACTTGTCTCAAAGTTGGTGTTTCTCAGTGTGTCATCCTTGCCCCTTTTCTCTTTGTACTCTACCTAACCACTGAGATGATATTCTAGGCCGTGGTGATATTTATCACAAGTACTTTATGACTTAGAAATCTTTTGGGACAGGAATTTAGCTCAGTGGTTCTGCCACCTGCCTCGCAAGCGCAAGGAAGGACCTGAGTTCAATCCCCGAGTTTGATCCCTGGTACCAAAAAAAAAAAATCTTTAAATTCTTTTCTCAAGTACAAACCTACCTATCTCGTGGAGATGTCCACTTGAACTTCTCCTAAGTTTTGAATTTGATCTTATCTAAATGATTTTCATTATCTTCTTACCTAATCTGGTCTTCCTCCTGCAGTTCCTCCTCTCCATTAATATCACCACTACCTACCAGGTTGGTCAAACAGGAACCCTGGAGATTACCCCTCACTTATCCCTTGTCATTATCCTCTCATAAACTAAATGTTAAACCATTTGATTCTAATCCTTTACCATATCTCTAACCATTCATTTCACCAATTTCCAGAGTACAGACTTATATTATCATATAAACTATTATAATAACCTACAATTTTATTAAAGCCTCTAAAAAATCCTGCAGAAAAGCACAATTTTCTAAACTTATATAACCATGAAATTATCTTTCCCCCCTACTTGTTTCCCCCTTTGTTTTTGTTGTTGTGTTGTTGTTGCTGTTCTGGTGTTCTGAGACAGGGTCTCACTATGCAGTTCAGGCTGTCCTGGAACTCGCTATACAGCCCAGGCTGGCCTCAAACTCTCCTCCTGCCCCAGCCTCCTGAGTGCAAGGATTACAGGCAGGAGACACCAAGTCCAGCTATTGTTTTGCCCTTTGCAACAAACATTGCCATGAAATTTACCTTAGGAAATGTTAATCTAAATAAAATAACACCAATATACAAAATCTTAACGATTATACAATCACTACTTTTTTTTTGGTACTGGGGATCGAACTTGGGTCCTTGCACTTGCTCAGCAGGTGGCGAAACCACTGAGCTAAATCCCCAGCCCATTCACTATTATTTTTAGCTTAAATATAACTACCCACCACAATGATTTTTTTTCTCTGTGAGCAGATCTTCATTTCATGATAACAAATACAGATAAGTCTATTTTCAAAATGCTATCTTCAGCCTTGTCAGAGTATCTATCTTATTTTCAATGATGTAAAATTGTAAGATTTAGATATGGCTCAAAATAAAAAAATCAAAAGTACTGGTAATAAGAAGGAAAATATATTAACCAGAGGAGAAACAGGCTTAAAAATAATTCTAAAACAGCTGTGTATGGAGGTGCCAGGCCACTATCTAGGGAATGAATGGGCTAGTCATGATATCTCTTCCCCAGGAAAGAGGGGCAGATTATCTTACGGGTAAAAAAACTGAATGCTATTTCAGAATGTCTACTAGATCATATAGGTATTATAAAGGCTTCACATGTTTGTTACTGATTGTTGTTCCTTCCACAGCACAATATCTGGAATACAGGGTAAGCATCCAACAAATATTTCCTGAGTGGACATTCTAATAATTGATGTCACATATGATCATTTTAATATTTACTGATCTTACCAGCATTTAGGAATATCTTTTCCTATAATTTAGAAAGCATAGTTTCTAAGAGTTTTCTAGGTCCCAGCATAGAGTTAAGGTGTGAAGCAGAGAAATTACAAAGTAACAGGTAGAGCTGTAAGAACAAAGTTAGGGACTCTGAGGCTAGAAGAGGGATCTTGTGAACCCGAAACAGGAATCTGGGTGATTCTAAAATTAACAAGGCTCTTGTCAGTTTCCAAAGAACTGAATATGAATGTACTGTGGATACATAAATGTTTCACAACAAACTTTGTTTCTTCTAATTTTTTTAAATCTAGGGTGTAATACTGTACCTAACCCAAAGCAGATGATCAAAATACATAAAATAATGGCAATGCCAACATTTAGGAAATGGTTGTTTTTTGTTATCTTCAAGAATATTAAGGCCTTTTAATAAAGGAATAAAACAAAGTTTATTTTGTTTGATGTCCACTATTAGAGTCATTTTTATGTGAAAATGTACATTTCACGCAAAAAAATCAGGAAATGGAAAATAACTAACATAAAAAGCTTTTACATTTTTACTTATTTGAGAAGAAACTGACAGTGCTAAGAGAGTTTATGGGAAAAATAAGATTCTGCTATCCACATGAATATACATATTGTGGGCTCTGGAATAAAAATCCTACATATTTAAAATCCTATGTATCAACCTTGATAAGCCTCAGTTTTCTCATTTATGAAATATAGATTTTATGACCTATTTTATAAGACTGCTAACAAAATTAATTATTTTATATAAAGCACTTAGCATAGTGCCTGGCAGAGAAGTACACAATATTTGTTCTTTTTAAAAGAAAAATCTGTCCAGGCTTGAGAAAATAACTAGATTTTTAAATTTAGAAGAAAAGTGATGAGAATGATGTTGAACACAAATGTAGTATCTTATAAATATCAACAGCTGATTAAAAGATGATGAGAGAAGACTCTACATTTGCCAGGTGAGGCAATGGACTGCCTTTGTTATCATAATCTTACGGATTACTTGTGTTATTCATACTTTGAATCCAGACTGGCATAGTAAATGCAAAAGATTTTTTTCTTTCTTGGATCCTTCTTCATTCTTTGTGAGGTCTACATATGATCCAATGACAGATGACAGAATATGATCTTTCATGAATTATTGGTCTTTTGATAAGCTTTTAAATAAGCTTTTGTAAGGGCTTTTACTTTGCTAACCAAAGTAAAAATCTTTTGGAAAATGGGAACTGTGACTAAGTGAAACTTTTTTTGTAAAATTTCTAGTTTGATAACAGGTTATAGTAGAAGATCACTAAAATATTCAAAGTTATTCTCTTAGGAGAATTTTCTTCTTTTTCTAAGGAAGATGAAATCATTTATTTACATAAGAGTACAGTATAGTAATTAAAAATTACTTCTCCTAGGGCCGGGGATTTAGCTCAGTGGTTTCGCCACCTGCTGCGCAAGCACAAGGACCTGAGTTCGATCCCTGGTACCAAAAAAAACAAAAAACAAAAAACAAATTACTTCTCCAAATTTAGAATTATAGTATATTCTTTGGATTAAAAATGTAAAGTCAAAACTATCACATACTTAATACATTTTACTTTTATTTGTGCAAGTATGTGCGCTATCCAGATACACTGCCCATTGATTATTAATCTTTTTACTAAAAGTTCTAATTTTAAAAAAAAGAAAACGAAAATGTTACATACACAAGGAAATGTGGTCAGAGACATTTCTGTTTTCTTTTCTGCCTGTAGTACCATAAATAGAGATTGTGTCAAGCAAATAGTAATTACAAAGTTAAGCTAAACATTTTGCTTTTACAGCAATAATGCCTTCTTCTAGTTAGAACTACAAAAATATCTAAATAATGAGAATGATGAACCCTTTCAATCTGACTCAACCTAAAACCTAAATTTTCAAAAGAAAATTGAAAGAATAAAATTATGTGGCCAATTTCTGGGTAGGATTTTTTTCTAATATGTAACAATATATACAATAAAACAATATATAAAACTTGATATATTTCGTCTCTAAATAAACTAAAAACATCATGTTTAATAACATAACAAAAGGGCTGGGGGTTTAGCTCAGTGGTTCCACCGCCTGCCTCGCAAGCGCAGGATCCCAAGTTCGATCCCTGGTACCAAAAAAATAAATAAATTTTTAAAAATAATATAACAAAAATACTTAATATCTAATTATATATAACAATGGTACTTGAGAAGTGATCTAATGATAAATTAATCTTAAAATTATTCAAATAACTTCATTTGATATGCTGATTTTTAGACATTACTGATGTGATTTGTTGGGCAGATACAGCTGTCAGTTGATGATGATCATAACCAAACTGGGATATGATACAGGGAAACACAAACTCTCCCAGTAACTTTAGAGTGCTGAACAGTTACAGACAGTGTTTTTGTTGAATAAGGCAATCACATCTTTTTTTTTTTCTAACTCATATAACACTGCCTGAAATTTTGAAATATTTATTATCTCTATTCCTTTTTTTAATTTGTTTTTTTTTTTTTTTTTTGGTATTGGGATTGAACTTGGGACCTCATGCTTGCGAGGCAGGCAGGGGAACCACTGAGCTACATCCCCAGCCCTATTATCTTTATTCTTGAGCAAGGGATAAAAATAACATCATTTTTAATTAGGTCAAACCTAATCCCTCATGCCAAGAGGTACCATATGGTATAGTCAACTGTGGACTCTGTTGCTAGCTATCCGGATTTGAGTCCTGGTTTTGATTCTGAGATTGTATATATATATAATCTTTTTGAGGGACTGTTTCCTGGGAAAGGGAAGATGATAATAATGCTGTTATTCAATGAATTAATAAACATTATCTCATTTAGAATGAAGCATATGGAGAAATATCATATAAGAATCAGTATTTGTGCTTATTCATAATGACCATGACAGAAAGCATTTGGTAAGTTTTAAGAAACTTGTACCATTAAATGGAAAAAAAATCTCAGTAGAACTGATCAAGAGAAGAATTCATAAAATGGGCATTCTCTGACTTCATATTACTCTCTAGGCTCTAAGTATCTCACATGGCATACCTCCTGTTTCAGGTGTGACTACATTCCAATGGAGCTCAAAATATTTGAGTAATGTCTGTTCCTCTAATCTCTCTCTGAGCCAAAGTCCTATGAAAACTAAAATTCCTGGAACACAATCAAGAATGACTTCAAGGGGAAAAAGTCATAGCCTGGAGGTACCAGAAAGGTATCAGGTATTTACACTTAAGGTGCCAAGGCTTCTATATTGGCAAATTACAGGGTGAACCCAAAGGAGACTCCCACTGGCTGATCTGATATGGGCAGAATACAGAGTACAAACTGGCCCTCTGAAGTCCAGTGGTGGTATCTAGAAGGCAGGACAGGTGGGGAAGAAGGGTGGGATATGAGAAGGGGAAGGAGACTGGAATGAGCAGAGAAGCAATTTGAAAGGATGTTTCCTTCTTACTGGAATGGGTACTCTGCTGTATCAAACATTAACCCTTTATTTTCTGGATCACAGGAAAGGCAGAAAAATTTCTACAGACATGTTGTAATGGCTGGGGAGCACCAAGGGAACTCCAGACAAAGCTTTATTCACCATCCAGAATGGAACTATTTTAACCAGTTTTTAACAATAGAGATATGGTGATACACATACCTGAATATTGTCCTTGGTTTGGAGGATGAAAAAACGAAGATGATGCCCAACTAACTTTGTACAATAAAGCTACAACAGTTAACTTAAGTCCATTTTATAAGTGTTTGATTGTAAACTGCTGGCTACATGCAAAAACTCAGCAAACAGCAGATATATACGTACATATATACATATATATATATATCCAGAAATCCAGAAACTCTTATTATCACTAGAATGAGAAGTTATTACTATTGAAACCTCAAACTTACAATAAATTAGTAATTGATAACACAACTTTGTATAGTAACTACATACATTATATTAACATACTATACTGTAGAAGGAAGAGAATTCTTCAAGCCATTTTATTATTTCTGGAAAGTCAAAGAATTCAAATCTGTCTTTATAATCTTACCTGCCACTTTCTCATCTGTTTCCCTGTTACCATCGTCTGAATATCTTGCAAAGTCTAAAGAATCAAGAGTACTGATGCTTCCAGCTCGATCTATAATAAAGACAAATATAACAGAATTAAATAAGCAGACTTTATTTTTTCAAAGGATTAGAATTTAAGTATCTAGCAATATTTCCAGTTAATAAAACCATGAATCTAATTTCTTGGATCTATTAAAAAAGATGCTCAGATCAATTAAACCACTTGAAAGTAACCAAGTTTCCTGGACCAAAAAATCTCTGGCAAACTGTCACACAATTCACAGATGGAGCATACTGCAAAAAGTCCAGAGAAGACAAAATCACAGAACAGAAATTTGAGCTGCCACCAGAGAGGCAAACTTTGCAGATTTAGTTTGAATGAAATAATTGCACACTAAAAAAGGAAACAACAACCTGAAAAAATACAACCATCTAGCACTCAGAACGTAACACACATGTTGTCTATCATACAATACAAAATTACTTGATACACAAAAAGCAATAAAATGTGATCCAATGTCAAAAGAAAACAATTAGGACTAACACCAAGATAAATTACACACTGCAATCAGTAGACCTAAGATTTAAAAACAAATACTACAAGTATGTTCAGTGAAGTGAAGGAATATATGTAAATGGTGAGTTAAAAAAAGAGAAAATCTTAGAAAAATGTAGAAAATAAAAATATCAATAGAAATTCTAGAACTGAAAATTATCTAAAATTAAAAATTCACTTGTAGAGTCTAGTAAAGGAATGAAGATGATGGAGGAAAGAGTCAGTGAACATGTAGATAAATAAAAATTATTAAATCTGAAGACTGAAGAGGAAAAAAGATTGAAAAGAAAATTAACGGAGCCTCAGGAATCTATAGGACAATAAGAAAACATCTAACATGTAGAAATTGGAGCCAACAATAGGTGAGACAAGAGGTGGGGATAAAGACAGCAGCAACTTAGGCATATTAGGATCAAAGTGCTGAAAACCAAAAGTGAATAGAAAATATTAAAAGCAGACCAAGAAAAACAAAACGTTCATATAGGAGAAAAATGATTAGTATGACTGCTGATTCTTTTTTAAAAACTGATGAATGCAAAAGTATCCAAATTGGAAAGAAATAAACTACTGTTTACACAAAAATCAGATTATACAATAGTAATTAACATTCCAAAAGTAAAGCAAGAAAATTTCATTTCCAATAACATCAGAAAGAATAAAATATCTAATAAAAACAAGAAAAAATGTAAAACTTAAACAATGACAACGGTAAAACATTATTTAAAGAAATTAAAGATGATCTAAGTAATGAAAAGATATCACAAACTCATGTACCAGAAGGTCCACATCAAGATGATAATATTCATAAGTAATCTTTAGATTCAATGTAATTCCTATCAAAATCCTATCTGGCATTTTTTCTTTTTCACTTTCTGCAGACTTTGAGAATTCAATTCAAAAATTCATATGGAAATTAAAGTCTCAGAATATTTAAAACAATTTTGAAAGTGAATAAAGATGGAGTATTCATGCTTCCTGATTTTAAACTTAATACAAGGCCCAGCAACCAAGACAACATGATACTAGCGTAAGTGTATATAGGAACAGAACTAAGAATTCAGAAATAAGCCCTTATAGTTAACTAGCTTTTGACAAAGACATCAACATATCAAATGGGGAAAATACATTTGTTTTCAAGGGAAATGGAAACGTATGTTCACACAAAACTTTGTATATAAATGTCCATTAAAGCTTTATTCACAAAGGCAACAAAATACAAATAATCCAAATATCCATAAACTAATGAATGGACAAATGTGGTATAACTGTACCATGGAACAGTATTCTGCAATTAAAAAGAAATGAAGTACTCACACACTGTACAACACAGGTGAGCCTTGAAAACATTATTCAAAGTAAAAAAAGCCAGACACATTAAGATGTACACGGTATGAAGATATGAAATGTCCAGAACAGGCAAATCCAGAGAGACACAAAGAAAATTGGCAGTTGTTAGGAACTAGTGGTAGAGGAGAACTGGTAGTGTCTGTAATAGGTACAGGGTTTCTTTTGAGTGATAAAAACGTTTTGGAATTTAGAAAAGTGGTAATATTTGCACAATTTTGTAAATATACTAAAAACTATCAAATTGTACATTTTAATAAAAGACAATACAAATGTAGGTAAGAATGTAGGGGAATTTGCAACCTTCACATCAAGATAGTGAAGATGTAAAGTTGTACAATCACTTTGGAAACCAGATCGGCAGTTCCTCTAAAGGCTAATATAGGACCCACCAATTCCACTTCTACTCAGGAGAAATGAAAATACACAGTCACACAAAATCTTGTACAAATGATTATTTACAGTAACATTATTCACAATGGCAAAAAGTAGAAACAACCAAATGTCTATCTACTGATAAATGGAGAAATAAAATGTATTATTCATCTATACAATGGGATGTTACCAATAATAAAGTGAAATAGTGATGATATGTTATAAAAATTCCAGTCACAAAAGAATATTGTATGATTTCCATTTATTTAAAATGTAGAGATTGGGCAAACCTATTGACCTAGAAAATAGGTTTCTTAAGACCGGGGTGTGGAGACACATGTGGTATCTGCTAACAGGTAAAAGATTTGTTTCCAAGGTTATAACTATGCTCTCTGAAAGCAGATTAAGTGATGGTTGTATGGTGTATAAATATACTAAAAAGCATTCAATCATACACTTTACATGGGTGAATTTTTTTCAGTTTTTAAATTTTTATTAGTACATGTTTGCAGTATATAATGATTACATTTCTCATGGGGAGTTGCTACATGTACATAACATATCTTAAAAAGTAAATATTGGTTATTTAATTCAACGTTTTTGAACAACTGCTGTGTACCACAACACTGACAGGAAGGTGCAGAAAGTTATCAAAATAAAAAAAAATGTAAAGGACACAGATATACAAGTCCATATGAGTACATTTATGCATGCTTATATCTGCATTAAATATTTTAAAAATATGTACAAGTTATCAACAGTAATTGACTATGTAGAACAGAATGCTAATTTTTCACTAAAACTCTTCTCTGTACTATTTGAAGATTTTTGTATTTTTTGCATGCCCCATATTACATTTAATCTTTAAAGTGGACACTTCATGCACTGGGTATGGTGGCATACATCTACAGCCTCAGCATTTGGGAGGCTGAGGCAGGATTGCTGGTGAATCTGAGGTATGCCTGTGCTACATAGTGAGACCATGTCTAAAATAAATACATAAAATTTTAAAATGGGTACTTTATGATTTAAAAATCCTGAAAGTATTCAATTCACAATTAAAGGATAGAAAAAAACCCATGAAGCAATTAGCTTTAAATTATAATTCTTGCAGTAATGGTTATTTACTTACAGTGAGATGCCCCAAAAACCTACATGAATAAATAACAAAAAAAGAAATACATATAATAACATATATAGTCAATAAATAAAAAGACTATTACAAAAAATTTACCTTGAAAGTAATTAATTTAAACTTATGGTTATATATAAATATTCTAATATATTTATCCACTTAAGGATGGATCTCAGAAATTAATGCCAAGGAAGAAAAGCTACAAAGCAACTCTAAAATATGACAGCTTTTTTCTACTTTGGAAGCAATGTAAAATTGCATGCAATACTAAAAAACATTCTCTGTTAGCTAAGTAGTGTATGAATGAATGCTAAAGTAAAACCACAATGGTACTCTGCCTCCAACTATTTAAGGTCAATTTTGACATTATTTGAAATGGCCACAAATAGTAACTTTTAGCAAGGAAGGAAAGAAGGAAGGAAGGAAGGAGTTGAAACACTTGACAAATAAGACAAGGGGAAGAGAGTCTTTTACTTGTCAGTTGCAAAGCTCACATTTTAATTTTCCTAATCCTCAATCTATCACCACTGCGTATCTTTGTGCCTGGCATCCAAACTATCAATAAATGTAGACTTGCTTAACCTTTCTAACAGTTCCATCCTAGTCATTACCATCAGCATTTTATAGAAAAGGAAACAGACTACCCAGAGTCATGCAACTGGGCAGTGGCAGAATAGATATGAGAACTTAAAGTCCTTGACACCAAAGCCTGAGCTTTAAACCATTAATTCTCTTGAATAATATGTAAGAGCATACAGTTCTGATCTCCTAGATTCCAGATAAGCTGAGTTTCATACTCTGAATGTCTTCAGAAAAAGCAGTCTTGACTCAATTCTGCTTCCGCAGAGTAGAAGAAATTAGCTATAGAGGAAAAAGCTAATTTTCACAATATTCCAAACATAAATTTTTTTTTTTTTGGTACCAGTGATCGAACTTGGGACCTTGCACTTGCAAGGCAGGCAGCGGAACCACTGAGCTAAATCCCCGGCCCCAAACATATAAATTTTTAACATACCTTCAACATTTATTGATAGTTTGGATGCCAGGCACAAGGATACGCAGTGGTGATAGATAGAAAAATAAAATACAGTCTCTTCTCCATTCCAATGTTAAATAAACATTTATAATTTGCTTACTTCAGGCATTTGTGCTACTTATAAAAGAGAACAAAGATATATAAGACATATGCACTCCACAGTAACATCTTTAAAAAAACTGGCCAACTACAATATTAAAAGACAAACATTTCAATAATACTATTGGAGTTAATTAAAAATACATATAAATTCACAAGTCTATATATAAGTAATTCCCATAAGTAGGACAGACAAAAAAAGAATTACAAGCTGAGAAGATTTAGAGATCTCTATGGGTTGGAAGAGCTTCAGGGAAAGGAAGAAACATAAATAGGACCTTTTGATTAGAATTTAGTTTTTATATAGGACAAATTGGTTGAAAAGGCATGAAAGAAGGAAAATTATAGGAAGAACTTTATTACAGGGCAGGTGGCAGAACCACTGAGCTAAATCCCTGGCCCTAGAACTTTATTACATATTCACAATAAAATACTTTAAATTCAATTTTATCATATACTGTATCAAAACGGGAAAACATTTTCCTAAACAGGTTTGTAAATTCTTTTTTTTTCCTCTTCCTGATCCATTTTTTTCCCGCAATGTTTAATTTTGCTAATTTTAAAAAAGGGCCAAAAAGAGTTGCTTTGGAGAGGAGGAAGCATTGCTAAGAGGTTTTAGCTGAAGTGACATGAAGGAATAGCTTTTAAAATCAGGTAAAGGTAAAGACAGAAGTGATTAAAGGGGAAGGGGAAGGCTAACATTGATGATCCAGATGTGAGTTACAGGGCTGAACCAAGATAGCACACAAACATAAAACTGAGGGAGGGTTGAAAATAAGAGACAACCTGATGACATGAACTTGAACAATCTTTTCCACCCCCAACAGGTCTAGCTGGTTTAAAAAACAGGGCCGGGGATTTAGCTCAGTGGTTCCGCCACCCGCCCCACAAGTGCAAGGACCCGAGTTCAATCCCTGGTACCAAAAAATAAATAAATAAAAATAAAAAACAAATGGACATTATTTCTTTTTTGGACATCATTTCTAACTTCTGAGAATTTTTGTAACATTAAGTGTGACGGCTATGCTCATGATTGCAAATGTATTGTATTTCTTGACTCTTAGGCATGCTCCATTATTAGACCAGTAACTTAAGATATCAGCATCTAGCAAATCAAGATTGAAAAAGACAATACAAGCTAAGTTGACCTTGTTAGATTATTTCATTTATAAAAGCTGATAAGGGCCCAGGATTTAGCTCAGTGGTTCTGCCTGCCTCACAAGCAGAAGGTTGCAACTTCAATCCTGGGTATCAAAAAAAAAAAAAAAAGAGCTGATATACTTGGCTCTCAGCTGAAGTTTGGTTGATGATCCTGGTTTGTGGCCTGCACATACTGCAATCACTTGTATGATGTCAATGTCCTTATTTCTGTTAATTCTGTACAGTTGTGGCCACCTTGATGAAATGAGTGATGCTCTGGCGGATTATTCACCTCTGCCAAAATATGGTGCTATAGTTTGTCACTCTATTTTTAAAATGATCAACTTTGTGTCATTTGGCTTGCCTTCTGCATTAAGATTGGCCATTCTAAGTAAATAAGACATAATTTTTGCTGAGTTATGTTTTTTGTTTGTTTTTGAGACAGGGTCTTGCTATGTAGTCCAGGCTGGCCTTGAATTTGCTATGTAGCTGACTCAGGCCTGAAACTCGTGATACTTCTGCCTCAGCCTCCTGAGTGCTGAGGTGACAAGGTGTGTACCACCACACTCAGCTACTGGGCTGTTTTAAAGCAGATAGAAAGTTAAAGTTGTAGTAAATGGAAAGAGTGCAGACTTTGGAATTATTGATCTTTTCCAAAGTCACAGGGTGAAAAAGAGGCAAAAACAGGACCCAACTCAGTGTGATCTCAAGGTCTCTGTTCTTAACCTACTATGCTATATTGTTTTTTCCTTTAAAATTAGCAGACTTCTTTGGTTGTATGGTCATTATTCAAGTAGAAATGCTATCATATTTGTCATATGAATTTCAAGCACTAATGTTTCTAATATCTTTTTAAATTTTGTTTTTAGTTAGAAATGCCTTTTAAACAGTATCCAAAAACATGGTGGAATTGTTTTTTAATTACGACAACAAATATCCATTAGTTCTGCTTCAGTTAGTACTGTTAAACATCATCTATCTTTCTCATCCTTTCTTCACCATCATCAAATCTAACCTAGTATTTTCCTTTACTTTTATTTTTTTGGTACTGGGGATAGAACTCGGGACCTTGTGCTTTCGAGGCAGGCAGAGGAACCACTGAGCTAAATCTCTGGCCCTAGTATTTTCCTTTAGTGATTCCCTTTTTTTTCCTCATAAAAGAAATCATTGTATAATGAATTTCTGAAGTCTTTTCACATACACATTCTCCCATGAACTTCATTCAAACCTTATGACTAGCAGTGGACAGAAATTATTACACAAAATAAAAAGCTCAAAAAAATGATTTACCCAAGGTGACAGAGCTGGTAAGTGGCAGACAGAACTGAAAATCAGACACTGGTACAAGTCCAGTAGTCTTCAGACAATGGGTTGAGTTCAAAACTACTTGATTTAGACTGGTATAGACCTACTGGGGTTTGTTGACAAGGACTTGCTATGTTATCCAGGCTGGCCTTTGAACTTGTGATCCTTTTGCCTCAGCCTCAGTTTCAGGAGTAACTGGAATTACAGGTACGCACCATCAAGCCCAGCCCTACTGTTGTTTTATCACTGACAGATCATTCCAGAGCTACTCTGATCAAGCTCTTCTTTTTCTGTTTTGTTCACATTAACATGAGATACCTGCCATGCATCTTACTGAACATATCAGCTCAAAGATGTTCTTCTTGATCCCATTGTAGTCTAATACTAGCTTTTACTAAATCTTAATACCATTGCTATACTCAATATTAGACATTCACTTTTTAGGATTCTATGAGCAACCTATTCTTAAATAAAATTAACCAACTTACATTCAGCTTGTCCAGATTTTCTTGTGTAGATCCCACAGTTTGTAGAAATTATATGTGTATATGGAGTTGGAGAATCAAGAGTGTCCCTTACCTCAATGAAGCGGGGCTAGCAACCACTTTACAAGTTAATTGCATTATTGCAACAAATACCCATTTGCAAGACAGTTGAAGTAGATCAAGCCTAATGTAAAGCAAACCCCTCCACTCCAAATCAAAGAGGGGCTGCTTTATTGAAAGTATGGACAAATAGCAAAACAGTATCTACTCAAATAATAAAGTATGATTTAGTGTAAATAATTTAAAAGCCACACTGTATCATCAAATCCCACAGTATGTACAGGCTGACATCAGTAAAAAACAACTACTTGTGAAAAAAATAGGCTTTAATACTTAAGATCTTTTTCAATTTTTCATTTAATCAAATTTATTCAAATTTAGTTTTGACCTAAAAATATCAAACAACTAATCAAGTCTTCCAACAAACACATATTCTGGGGATCAGTCTTAATTTTATTGTCTGAAAAAAAGGTGCAATTTTAATTTTTAACAGTAATAGGGTCTGTTTCCTCAGAGTAATACTCTTATCTTGCCACAAATGTCATACTGTATTTTTCAACTATCCAAAGGAGTCACATTATGTGGTAAGCTGAGAGCTTCGTGTTCCCAGATAATGTTTCATACAAGGAAAAATCTAAAATGAGTATTATCTTTCCTTTACTTTTTGTAGGAACGGGTGCCACTGAGCTGGCCCCTTTATTTCTTTTCCTTGCATTCAATCATAACTGTCATCAAATCAAATACAAAGAGTGAAAGGTTATGATGAAGGAAAGTGGAAAGTGGTACAGTGAAAGAATTTAGCAACTAAGTAAGTCTAGAATGTGCATGGAGTTTTTCAGGTAAGAATCATTAAGTAATTTGGAAACCTTTTTTTTTTAAAACAATTATATGACAATTGTTTTACACCACTCTTTGTCACATATTATAGTCTTAAAGGTCAAAAAAAAAAAAAAAGGTCAGCAATAAGAAAATCTCTTCCTGAAAAGAAGGATTATCCTATATTAACTAAGGAAGTTACACCTATGGAGAAAATTCCATATTTTAAGAGGGAAACGTGGTTAGGATTTGCCTTGATAGAAAATGCATTCTTTGTACTTCTGTAACATCTATGGTTTGGCAATTTAAGTCACTGGCATCATTCAAAAGTTTAGAGATAAAAAAAAATCAGGCTACAGTTTTAAAACTGAACATTAACATCTGTTAGTAAATTCCAGCTGGCCTTCTATCAGATACTAAAATATTTAGGCGTCAGTAAGGAAAATCTAAGATGCCTCCCAAAAGGAGGATACTGGAAGTCCTACAGATCATCCTCGACAGTAAGTTTTCAAACTATAAAAAATGCTTATGAATAAATGATGAATGGGGCAAAAGATTCCTTTATGTTGTTAAAAATGACTATAGCAAGGTTAAAAAAAAACACAACTAAGTTCCTGTCTAATGCAGCAAAAAAATCTGCATGCTGGTAGGATCACGAGACTGACTACAGGCAGAAGCTGCCTGACCTGTGCCTCAGCTTTGCTGTAACTTTGGACACTACTAATATTAAGGCACTGAAACAGAATTATATTAATTTTATTTAAACAGAACAACTTAAGTGCAGAAATCCCATTTTCTGAGTGAGAAAGTCATGCCCTAAACAACAGGTCTTAAGTGCATCTGACTTTTATTCAGAGAGTAGCAACATTTCCAATTTTCTCTCTCTTGACTTTGATTCAAAAAATTAGAGGGCAATTTGAGAAACATTTCCTGGTAGTGTTAATCAGATTAGAAAAAAAGAGAAAATGCTTACAGCAATAAGTCAGTTTACAAGGGAGCCTTCTGGAGTGTCGCAATAGGCAGTAAACTGGAAACTCTTGATATTTTATAGATACTGAACAAACACCAACAGAGGAGCCAGGAGCAAGTGCAACACCAGCCAAAGAATGGAAGCAGGCAGAGAAACAGCCACTGCAGGATCCTTTTGCTTTCACCATAAAAAGTAACCCCATCCCCAATTCTCTCCCTAAAGCGCTCTGATATTCAGTACCCGCCCAGAAATACCCTCTCACAATCCCAACAATCCCGCAGGAGCGAGACAGGCTGCGTCCACTTACTGAGCTGTCCCCCGCCCGAGGTTGTACTCGGTTCCCGACCTCCAGCACCTCCAAAGCCGGCAGCTCCAAGGATCCCAGGCGCCCCCATCCCCGGCGGTGTTCCACTCTGCCTCTCGAAGTTGCCGGGATTAGAGAAGTAGTCGCGCAGTCGAGGCAGCTCGCGGCCGCTCTCTAACAGCTCTGTGTGCAGCTCCAGGGCAGTCAGCAAATATTGATCGCGCAATAGCTGAGCCGCGATTGCATCAACTGACAAGCGGGCTGGGGTCTCCCCTGTACCCCCCAGGGCCATCGCAGCCGCGGACGCCTCCCCAGAGAGCCCTGGACGTGCACAGCTCCCCAAGGCCACCGGATCCTGCGGCGAAAGTGAGCCTGCAGAGCCAGGATCTAGACCACTGCTGGCACCAAGCCGAAGTCCTGCCCGCCGCTCCTCGGTCGCTGCTACCTCGTCGTCGTCCTCTTCCGAATCGCTGAGGAATGGATTCACGCCGCCGCTACCACTGCCACCACCTCCAGGCGCCATTGCCGCCATCTTATTCTGTCAGGAGTGTGGGCGCCTCCCTGACTGTGTCCAACAGGCCGCAGCCTGAACCTCCCCTGAGCTGCAGCAGGCACTGAGCGCCTGCACAACCCCGGCCTGACCACTTCCTGCCTCCTGTCTTAGAGGTCAGTGGTAGGCTCGCAAATACGGTATTCCAAGGCAGCACCACCCACTCAATCAACCGCCGCTGCACCCACAGCCGGCTCTGCAGGCGTCTTCCTGGTCTCCACTCTCGCGATAACTGCTTGTGTCCTGCCTTCGCCCCGCCCCAGAACGCCTCAGCCCCTCCCTTTCTCAGTGCCAGAGCCCAGCGATTGAGGGACTCGGTCCTGGGCTCGTACGCAAAACTCCGCCCACAACTCTTCCAGGATTGGCTGGAGTTACGGGGGACAGGCCCTAAAGTTATCGCGAGAGCAGCCGTGGCCCGGGAAGTGTTAGGAGCCTTAGGAGTTTGAGGGGTGGATGTGCAGATGCATTAGCGATACCCTGTGGGCTATCGTTTGAGGGGACCGAGGTTCAGATTGCCCGAGAGTTTTAATGGCGCTAGGTCCTGCCTTCGCTCTGAGGAGGTCTCATTCCCGAGATCAGGTCTGACCCGGATAAGCCTCAGGTAAAGTCCAGGGACTGGGGCGCTGAGGTGCGGCGGCACCGAAACGGTGGCCTCACGTCTGCGGACGTGCTGCTTCTCTTAATACGCTTCGCCTTTTGTCGCCGTTACTGGTTAGTCGGTGACATTTTCTTCGCACCGATAGTAATTGCCCAGGGCAGTAGTCAGAATTCGGCTTCTTCCTTACCCAGCCGCGCGCTTGCTCACCGTGGAGGCCTAGCGACAGCACCAACTTGCGGTTCGAGGGAGCGGCGCCTTCCCACCCTGGACTTAGTCCAGCAAAGGTGTGGGGTCCGGGGTGGAGAGACTGAACAGAAAATGGGACGGGGGATCTGTGGACAGCTTGACTCGGACAACAAGCTTTTAGGTGCTCAATAAACACTTAGGCTTTCTTAAAAATTTGCACAAGAAGGACTCTTCGAAATAGCAAGTCGTCTTTCACCAGTAGAAAAATAAGTAAACTTAAGCCTAGAGAGTTTAATGACCTGGCCACTAATAAACATTCGAACTCCACTTTCTCAAGTACTCACAGGAACTAACATAATTTGTCTCAAGTCCAAAGCCATTCTTTTCCCACAATGCCTTGTTCATGTGGTCCAGAATCAAGGTTTTGATTGTAGAACTTACCGACTTTAAAAGTTGTATATTTGAGAGTTTATGAAGCGTTAGCACACAAGGCAGCTATGCTCCTAAGTTTGGAAGATCAACATTTATCTTTTATATGAGCCTTTGATTACAGACGATGGCAGTAAAAAAATTTTTTCAGTCATCAGTTTTAGACTATTCCTGACAGCTTCCACTTTATACAAAACTTGCCACTTTGGTAGGTTTTAGATTTCCTTCCTTACTGTACAGCTTCCAGTAGGCACCAAAATAAATAGTAATTTTGACCATCATGTAAGTTACATACTACATTGAAGTAGCACGGTACCTTCTTTGGAGCTGAGGAAAAATAAAAATGGAGCATGTATAACCTTAGGTCAGGTTATTGAATTACATGTAAAAGTATGCCAACAGTTAAGTGTAGGTTTTATGTTTACCCAGGCTCAGTAAACAAAAATTTACATTTGAGGATTTGGGGATTCCTTTTGTTTGTTTGGTTTTTACTAGAAAGGCTTTTTTTTTTTTTTTTTAACAATGTTAGTACTAAGAACTGTAAGTATTTTTTAGTAAAACTGATGTTCTAATGCTAAATATTTTTCTCTGCCATATATTGAAGAAAAACGCGGGGAAAAAATCCGTAGTATTAGGAAAATACAGTAGTATCAAAATGGCCAATACTGTATCCTGTTACAGATTTCTTAGCAAAAGAAATTGCTGGTCCTAATTTTAATTGAGTTTACCAGAGAGATTAAAAATTGAAACAATTTCTGGAACACAGGAAGTAAAGATTATTGAATGGCATAGAAAGGACATGATTAGAAATGTAAATTTCATCTCTGTAAGGAGAATTTTAGAAATCTCCTACATGTTGGGTTCTTAAAGAGAAAATTGTGTTGATCAGACTGAAGAGCCTAAGTTCAAACCCCAGTTATATGCATTTTCTATTGTGAAACCTTGAGAAAATTGAAACCTAGCTTCTTGGAACCTCAGTTGCTTTTTATCTGTCAAAATTGTGAATGTTCTTGTCACAATGCATGGTAGCTAGAATGTGATAAATGATGTTACTAATGAAATATTACTATAACAGGGAAAATTTGACAGGTTTTTAAAAACATACTGTTTTAGCACTTGAACCCTGGAAAGGCAGTAAAGTCAGTAAGGCTAAAAGAATAGCTTTAATAGCTTTAATTTAGGGTCCTAGTTCTAGAGTGCAAGTTGAAAACAGATTTAATGTATTTCCTCAGAGTTGTAACAAGTTGGATTTAGAAGTTCCTTCATGACTTATTTCCTATACAAACCTGTAGTTTCCTGCTAATTCCTATTCTATAGCTATGTACTTGTTTATATGACATTACAAACCCATAACAAATCAACTGGCCAATCCTCACAGTAGGTACTTTTTCCCCTACCATATGTAGGGTTTTAGTTATCAACTTAAAATGTATAAGAAATAGCACACTATGGGCTGGGGATTTAGCTCAGTGGGTCCGCCACCTGCCTCGCAAGCAGAAGGACCTGAGTTTGATCCCTGGTACCAAAAAAAAAAAAAA
>NW_004624792.1:7884445-7901164 GCF_000247695.1 Heterocephalus glaber | reverse complement strand
TAAGACTGGTTTCATTGTATCCCATAGATTCTGATATGTTGTATTGTCATTGTCATTTAATTGAAGGAACTGTCTGATTTCTTCTTTAATGTCCTCTGTGACCCATTGGTTATTCAGAAGTGTGTTGTTCAATTTCCATGTGTTTATGTAATTTTTGCCTTGTCTTCTGCTATTGATCTCCAATTTCATCGCGCTATGTTCTGATAATATACAGGGGATAACTTCAATTCCTTTACACTTACTTAAACATGTTCTGTGTGTGAGTATGTGGTCTAGTTTGGAGAATGACCATGTGCAACTGAGAAGAATGTGTATTCTGATTTTGTGGGGTGGAAGACTGTGTAAACATCTGTTAAGTTCATTTGTTGAAGAGTTCGATTGAGTTCTAGTATTTCATTACTTATTTTTTGTGAACTGTACTGCAATAAATATGGGTATACAAGTATCTCTATAGTAGGATGACTTTAATTCTTTTTTTTTTTTTTTTTGGTACTGGAGATCGAACTTGGGACCTTGCACTTGTGAGGGGCGTGCCGGAACCACTAAGCTATATTCCCAGCCCGACTTTAATTCTTGCATATACTAAGGAGTAGTATAGCTGGTTTATGTAGATATTATTACTTTTTTTTTTAGGAACTCCATATTGATTTCCATAGTGATCTAGGTTTACATTCCTACTCCAGTTATAAAGTTCATTTTTCCCTGAATCCTCATCCGCATTTATTGTTTTTTGTATTCTTGGCAATAACCATCATACTAGGGTGAGATGGACTCTCAATGTAGTTTCAATTTGTATTTGTCTGATGGATAAAGATGTCTGTTGAACATTTTTCATATAATTATTGGTCATTTGCATTTTTTTGAAGAAGTGTTTGTTCTCTTGATATGCTTATTTTTGATTGGGTTATTTATTCTTTTGTAGTTGAGTTCTTTGAGTTCTTTATATACTCTGGATATTAATCTTTTATCTGAAGAGTAGCTGGCAAAGATTCTGTTCCCATTCTGTAGGTTCTCTACTCTTTTGTTTTCCTTTGTTGTGGAGAAGCTTTTTATTGTTCTTAACATTATTTCCTGAGCTATTGGAATCCTATTCAGGAGGTTATCTGTGCCTATGTCTTGAGGTGTTTTCCCTATGTTTTGTTTTAACATTTCAAAGTTTCAGGTCTTATGTCTAGGCTTTTGATACATTTTGAGTTGATTTTTGTATAGGGCTAGAGATGGGAATCTAGTTTCAATCTTGTATGTATGGATAATCAGTTTTCTCAATACCATTTGTTAAAGAGGCTGTCTTTTCTCCAATTTGTTTTTGGGCCCTTTGACAAGAATCAGTTGGCTGTAGCTGTGTAGATTTATTTCCGTTCCTCTATAGTATTCCATTGGTCTGTATGCCTATTTTTGTACCAGTACCATGCTATTTTGGGTTAGTGTGACTCTGTAGTATATTTTGAAATTGGGTATTGTGATGCCTCCAGTATTCATCTTTTTGCTCAGGATTGCTTTGGTTATTCTGGGTCTTTGTGTTTCCATTATTAGATTTAAGGTTGGTTTTTTTGTACTTCTGGAAGAATGTCATTGGTGTTTTGATGGGAATTGCAGTGAATCTGTGGTTGTTTTTGGTAAAATGGCTTTTTTGCAACAATATTATTTCTGCAGATCCATAATCATGAGAGGTCTTTCCATCTTTTAATGTCTTGATGAATATAGGCACAATAATCTTTAATAAAATACTTTCAAACAGAATTCAATAATACCATAATCATCTTGATTTCATTCCCAGAATGAAGTTTCTTTTGTTTCTTTTGTTAGTGTCATATAATTTTTTCACTGTAGAGGTCTTTCAACTCCTTTGTTAGGTTGATTCCTAGGTATTTTAATTGAATTCTTTTTGAAACTATTGTGAATAGAATTGTTTTCTTGCTTTCTTTCTTAGCTAGTTCATTATCGGTGTACAGAAAAGCTGTTGATTTAGTATCCTGCCACTTTGGTGAATTTGTTTATCAGATCTAAAAATCTTTTGGGGGAGCCTTTACGGTTTTCTCCATATAGGGTTATATCATCTGCAAATAAGAATAATTTGACTCTTCCTTTCCTATTTGTGTCCCTTTTATTTCTTTACTGGCTAAAGTAGGAGTGTAGAAAGTGAACATCTTTGTCTTGTTACTAATTTTAGAAAAAATATTTTCAGTTTTTTCTCCATTGTGTATACATTTCTCAGATGTAGGCTTTATCTTAAATATGTTCCTTCTATACCTAGTTTCTTCAGGGATTTTATCATGAAGGGATGTTGAATTTTTTAAATGCTTTTTCTGTATCAATTGAGATGATCATGTGATTTTTTTTCATTCTTTATTCTGTTTATGTTTATGTGGTGTATTATGTTTATTGGTTTGTGTATATTGAACATTCCTTGCATTCTGAGAATGAAACCAAAATGATCATGGTGTTATTGAATTCTTTTTGGAAGTATTTTATTAAAGATTATTGTGCCTATATTCATCAAGTATATTAATCTCTAATTTGTGTGTGTGTTCCTCTATCAGGTTTTGATATCTTGATGATAATTGGCTTCATAGAATGAATTTGGAAACAGTCCTTCCATTTTAGTTTCATGCAGTAAGTAGTTTGAGGAGCATTGGGATTAGATCTTTAAAGGCCTGGTAAAAATTCTGCAACAAATCTATTTAGTCCTAGGCTTTTTATTGTTGGGCTACTTTTTATTACAGTTTCAATCTTTGCTTGTTATTGACCTATTTTGGTTTATATACTCTTGGTTCAATTTTGTTAGGTCCAGTGTGTCTAGAAATTTATCCATTTCTTCTAGGCTAAGGTTTTGGCATATAGGTTTTCAAAATACATCCTAATGTTCCTCTGGATTTCAGTGATGCCTGTGGTAATCCCCCTTTTTTACTCTAATTATATTTATTTGGTTCTTGTCTTTCTTTCTTTTGGTTAGTTTGGCTAAGGGCTTATCAATCTTGTTTATCTTTTCAAAGAACCAACTCTTTGTAGCATTGATTCTTTGATTTGTTCTTTTAGTATCTATTAATTTCAGCTCTAATCTTTATTACTTTTCCTTCTGTTAGTTTGGCTTTAATTTGTTCTTGTTTTCCTTTGGCCTTGAGATGCATGATTAGGTTATGTGTTTGAAGTCTCTGATTTTTTGAAATAGGCACTTAAAGTTATAAAATTCTCTCTGTATGTACTGATTTTGTTGTAGCCCAGAGATTCTAGTATATTATGTTTTCATTCTCATCTGATTCCAGAAATTTTTTAATTTACCCTTGATTTCTTTAATAACTTACAAATTATTCATAGGTGAATTTTTCATTCTCCATGTTTGTATAGTTTTTCTTGCTGTGAATGCTAGCTTTTTTTGTTTTTTGTTTTTTTGCTTGTTTTTGAGACAGGGTCTCACTATGAGGTTCAGGCTGGCCTTAAACTCACTATGGAGCCCATGCTGGCCTCCAACTCATGGTGATCCTCGTGCTTCAGCTTCCTGAGTTCTAGGATTACAGGGATGTGCCACCATGCTCTGGATTTCTAGTTTCATTCCATTATGATCTGATATTATGACAGACATTATTTCAATATTTTTGTATTTGTTAAGACTTCCTTAATGGTCTAAAATATGATATATTGTGGAGTAACTTACATGAATTGCTGAGAGGAATGTGTATTCTGCAGTTGTTGGATGGAATATTTTATGTTTAGGTTTATTTGATCTATACTGTAGTTAAATTCTGGGTTTTTTAATAAATTTTTTTTGTCTGGATGACCTGTTTATTGATGTGAGTAGAATTTTCAAGTCATCCAGTGTTATTGTATTGGGATATATGTGTCTTTTCATGTCAGGTGGTGTTTTATGAAATTGGATCTGCTGGTGTTCTGTGAATATATATTTTAAATTGTTATACCTTCTTGGTAGGTTGGTCCCTTTACCAATATGTACTGACCTTCTTTGTATGTTCTGACTAATTTTGACTAGGAGTCTGCTTATTTGGATATATCTACTCTTGACAGGTTCTGGATCCATGTGCAGGTAATATCATTTTCCATCTTTTCACTTTCAGTCTGTGTCTTTGCTGGAGAAGTATGTTTCATGCAGGCAGCAGAGTTGTATCTTGTATTTTAATCTAATCTGCCAGTTAGTGCCTTTTAATTGGAGAATTAAAACCATTGATATTCAGGGTTTCTATTGAAAGGCATGTACTAATTCCAGTCATCTTGTTTTGCTATTTTTTTTCAGATACCTACAACTTTGAACCTAGATGGATTTGTTCCTCAGAAGCAAGATCTTTTTGAACACATGATGATAAACTCATTTCAAAGTACTTACAGTACTTTATAGTATAGTATTTTATAGAATAAGTACTTTTGCTTATCTTCATTGTATTCTATGGGAAAATTTTTAAGTAATTAAATGTTCTTGAAACACAGTTGTTCAAAAACAAAAAGCATGATGTGCCATAAAGGCAACTAATCCAAGTTTCTTCATGGACCAGAATATCATGAAAATATTAGATGTAAAGTAATAAAGACTATTTCCAATAGAAAAATACAACTGGATATGGTTAGATATGGCAGTAGGCCTTTTTTCACTAGGGTCTATGTGTAGTTTCTAAGGAGTAGAGTGGGTATTATGCCTGAAGAATCCCCTCTGTAGTAATCAAAACAGTAGCAATTTGTGAAGAACTGAAGACAGGAAATCAGTACTCATTCTTTTTTTTTTTTTTTTTGGTACCGGGGATCGATCTCGGGTCCTTCCACTTGCGAGGCAGGAGGCGAAACCACTGAGCTAAATCCCTGGCTCTCAGTACTCATTCTTACTAGGTAGCTAGCAAGAAATTCAGAAATTTCTTGAATTATCTCTGGGTAATTGAGTACAATAAGATATATACTGAGTTCTATTGAGAATTTCAGTAATTTTAAAATGTTTGAAAGCAAAATCAAAAGCTCAAAAATATATTTGGTAAAGGGTCTGAGGGTATTTTTTAATTGTTTAGTGAATATGTGATGATTAAAAATAATTTTGCAGTTCAAAATCTTGTGAATTGTCTTAGCTACTTTTTCTTGTTCCTGAGACAAAATACCCAATACCCAAAGTTAAAGAAGAATAGGTTTATTTAGCTCACAGTTTGTAGAATTTTTAGCCCATAGTCAGCTTGCTCCAAAGAAAGGCATCATGGCACAGGTGCATTGCAGAGAAGAAATAGTTCATGGCATAGCAGGCAGAAGGCAGAGAGCAGCAAGCAATAGTCTGCCTCTCCTTTTTATTCTTTCCACCTGCCTTTGGGTGGTGCCACCCACACCCAGGGTAGGCTTTCCCAATTATCCATTCCTAGAACTATGCTAAATCAATAATTGAACCAATTATATATCATACACCCTTAATCCCAGCATCCACCCACCCTACATCTAGCCACCTCTGAAAAATCCCACCTGTGACTACATGAGGCTTTTGGGGAGACATCTCGGTACAAGCCATAACATCACTTAAGATATACTCGGTACCTCCTTATCTATTTATCAAATTTAATTTTTACTTTGTTATGCTGTGTCTGTTTGAAGTGGTTACTTTTTCTTCAAGAGGCCTAGTGAGATAAAAAAAATGGTGAATAGCTTAATTTATTCAAACAATCACTATTCAACTGATAAATTTGTTACCATATTCAGTATATCAAAAGCCTTACAGGTGCTCGCTCCTAGCTTTTGACTCAGAAATTATACTTATAGGTCACATCTCCTTCATATTACACAGCACATAATATGAAATGTCTACAATGTTAACATATAAAAGCTATGTATAAATTGAATCACATTGATACTTTTAATAGTGCAAAATAAAGAAACATTTCAGTGCTTACTCATACAGAGATGAGTAGGAAAATTAACATTCTCCCATACAATGCATGGTAACAGTAAATGATCTTTGAGAAGAGTTTGTTTTTTGAGATATGTTAATGTATATTAAAAGAAAAACATTAATAAATTGTGTGCCTCTGTGAAAACGTATATAGAGTAAAAATTGTTAGACCTACTAACAGGTTTTTCTCCAGGTAGTGAAATCATAGGTAATTTTTCTGTATTTTCTAAACTTACCATAATCATCTTATCTGATTAATATTCAGAATAACGTTATTGAAGTGGTTCTCATTGTGTAGTTAAGGCTCATGCATACCAAAAAAGAAGCAAACATCTACTCAGAGCATTGCCTTAGATTGCAAGGTACAATCTGTTCACTAAGAAATTTTTATACTTTGTGGGGTAACTAATTATCTCAGGAAAAAAAAGTAGCCTTAACTTGACCCTTTGCTTTGTTGTTATTGTCGTTTGGTGTGTTTGTCTTTGCTAAGCATTTTTCCAATGTTTCTTTTGTTTTTGTAGGATATTTTTGCTCTGCCTTTTTTCCATTCTTCAAGCCTAGAAGAATGTGTCTGTAGTTCAAATAACCTCATCTTTGGTGTTTTCAGATGTATGGTCACTATTTTTTTTTTTTTTTTGGTACTGGGGATCGAACTCGGGACCTTGCACTTGTAAGGCAGGCGCTGGAACCACTGAGCTAAATCCCCGGCCCCGTATGGTCACTATTGTAATGAATGCTATTATAAGTAAGAGAAGTTTGAATACTTTTTTTCCTTCTTATTATACAGAAAGATTTACCAACAAAAGCAAAAGCAAATTGTAGACTGCTTTGAAAAATACTCCTATGGACAATTTGATCTTGGCACTTTAATGGCATACTGTCTTACAGTATTATTTAAGTGTTTTACTTTGCTTAGTTTTCTTTCTTTAGTATTTATAAGTTCATTAGATCTTTGAGTATCTTGGTGATCTCTGTAGTACCCTAATGCACAATTACACATAGAGCACTTTTATTGAATGAATAAATGTAACCCCTTTTTTTGGTATTGATTCGAGGTCTAAAATAAAATATTCTTTAATGAGTGCAAAATTTCTGAATCATGAATGAAATTTAACTTGCTACATCTGACTCAGCTAACTGAATAGAATGGATGTTTCCTGTGCAATTTGAGAATCCTCTGAGCTGATTTCCAAAAACAAAAGATTCAAATGAAAACATTTAAATAATTTTAATAAGTTCATAAACATTTAAGTAATTGTAAACCATTTGAATAATTTTATACTCTGAGAATAGTGACATTTGTCATATGGACAACCAAGAATAGTGCGAGTTTTATTTTCTATTTTATATAGCATTTGATTTCATTGAATCCTAACTCCTTCCAGGGCTGTTATAATTCTTTTTCTTTGATTCTGTGTTAATGTTATGTTCTTAGTATGTATCAAATTTATTTTAAGTAGCTTATTAGTCCTAGTTACTTATTATACTTGAACTTTTTCTTGCTTGGGTTATTTTATCATGTTTTTGTTTTGGTCTTCTCTCTCATTAAATAATGTTTGTTGTTACCACTGTAAATGAGAGTGAAGTGATTTATAGAGCATTCTCAAATATATTAAATTTATATGTAGTCATCAAAATATATGAAAAGACATGATTCCATTAAGATTTATCCCAGTTTAATTTTGTTTCCTTTGTTTTTCTTGAAGATTATTAGTTACACTGGATATGCTGCTGTTCTTTACTTTGGGATTGATCGTACATTTTGTGTTCTTCGCCTCCATCTTTGACATTTACTTTACATCTCCTTTGGTTCATGGAATGACTCCTCAGTTTACACCATTGCCTCCTCCAGCAAGAAGATTAGTGCTTTTTGTGGCTGATGGCCTGCGAGCAGATACACTTTATGAATTAGATGAAAATGGAAACTCAAGAGCGCCATTCATTAGGTAAGCATGTCACTAATACATAGACATCTCAGAAACGTTATCCTAAGTTCAAGTAAACAGTAAAATATTTTACTATTTAACTAACATTGGGCACAGAGAAGGTAATGAGAAACAGAATAGGGCACTTGTACATTTTTCTTTGTGTTATGCATTAGCGCTATGATGCCAGTTTCCTTCTAGGTGTTATTTCTACTATTGTAGAAGCTGGTATCATATGAGTTGGAATGTGTGACCTTAGCTTCTTTGGCAAACTTGTCCTAACTTCCCAAACCTGGCTCACAACCCCCTATATTATCTTTCCTTGTTCTTTTTTCTTTCCTTCTTTTTGTTGGACTGGTGATTGAAATTAGGGGCTACTGAGCTATATCCTCAGTCTTTTTTATTTTTTATTTTGAGTCAAGGTTTTACTAAGTTGCTGAGGCTGGGCTTTAACTTGCCATCTTTCCTGCCTCAGCCAATATTATCTCTTACTTAAAAAATAAGCCTGTTATTTTTTTCTTTAATAATGACAAGCATAAATATTAATAAGTTACTATTTACAATAGTGTTTAGAAAATGTAGGTATAAAATATAAAAAAAAATAAAATTCAAAATTAAAGAATTAGAAAGCTTTTAAATCTGTATCACTATTTAATGTATGTCTGGCTTCTATAACTGGCTTTGGAAAGAAATATTTAATTCTTTTGACTTATGAGACTTCTATATATAATTGTTCTTTTTCTGATTAATGGCAAGCCCCTCAAAAGCCCTTCATGTCATAATTACTTTCTATCCCTTTACTCTGTTTTATTTTCTTTTATAATGTTTATCATTGTGTGATTTCCATGAGGAATGGGACTTAACATTACATTTTATCTGCAGTTCCTAGAATACATGTAGAGAATGTCTTAGTTACTTTTTTTGTTCCTGAAATAAAATACCTGACACCCAAAGTTAAAGGAGGAAAGATTTATTTAGTTCACAGTTTGTAGAGGTCTCAGTCCATCATCAGCTAGCTCCAAGGATGGATGGCATGGCAGGCAGGCATTGCAGAGGAAAAATAGTTCATGAGGGGCAGAAGGTAGCAAAGCAAGCAAGGGGCCTTAGCAGCTTTTTTCTGCCCCTTTTTTATTCTATCAAGGGTACCTGGATTAGGGCGGTGCCAAACCAATCAGTGGACTGATTTAGTAATTACCCACCCTAAATCCTAACATTGTAACATTAATCAATCACACACTCTAGATCCAGCTACCTCTGTAAAAGCTCCACCTATGACCACATAAGGCTTTTGAGGGGACATCTAAACACAAGCCATAACAGGCAATTAACAAGTATTTGTTGACTGCCAGATTGAATGATCTTCAATACTGTGTTGAATTTCCAGAAATAAACTTGTATTGGCTTAATGATATATATATAATAAATAAGTGAGCAACAAAATAAGATTAAACTAGGGTTAAGTATAGTACACAAAAATATTTAACATAAATTTCTACAAATAATTAAAATATTTGTATAATATATTTAGGTGAATTTCTTATTTGCCCAAGAAAAGACAAATATAGTTTGTTTCAGGTTTTCTTTGTTTTTTGTTTTTGCTGGGGATTGAACCTTGGGCCTTGCACATGCAAAGGATTCCCTGTACCACTGAGCTACATGCCCATCCCTCAGAATTTTTGAGATTAAAAATATGTTGGTTATTGAGGAAAAGTTAAACTTTCTTGGTAGTACTTCTTTCTCCTGTGGGACTTACTGAAGAGAACATTGCAGGCTGTTGTCTTGAACGGTCTATGTATTTTGGATTGCAAGTCATTCTATATATACAATTTGAGGAATCTTCTAGCTTCTTCTAAACCTTTTTTTGAAAGGTTTTGTTTTTGAAAAAATATAACCTAATGTTCTTAAAAAGAAATATTTCTTTATACCTCCTCTTTGTGTTTTATTCAGGTTTTCAGGATATAACTCAAGAAGTTAAAGAATTTTTCCCTTAATAGTTGATCCAGTGGTTTTAAAAGTATTTACTTATTATGTATGTTTTGCCAAGACCAGTTTTATTATAAGGTCAATCAGTAGTAGAAGAACTTAAATGAGTAATTATAAAAAAAATTTTAGAACGTAATGAGAGTCAAGCATTTATCTCGAAAATGTTATTTGTGCATTCACTGTTGTATAACTTGTTGCTTTGCTGGCCTTCCACTTGGAATGGCATCACTGGGGGTTTTCATTTCTTCCTCACATTTCTCAAATCACTGTAATATAACTTAAATAATCTTCACACATTTTAGCAAAAGAAAAATTTTGCCTGTTTTAATCTCAAATTTAGGAATGTAATTTAACCCCTAATTAGGAGTATAGCCATTTTTCCTCCCCTTAGCTTTTTAAAGAATTTTTCAAGTAAACAAAAGTTAAAAGGATTATATGATAAGGATCTGTATACCTTAACTTTGTTTAACAATTTCTAACTTTTTAAATATTTGCATTCAGTATCAACACACACATACATACACCCCTTCACCCTCCCACACACAGGTGTGCATGTGCACCTGCCTATTTTTAATTATTTTTTTCCTGAACAATTTGTAGATAAGGCATTGTGACATTTCACCCCTAAACACTTCAGCACTTATGTCTTAAGAGCAAGGACTTTTTCTTACATAACCACAATACTGTCATCATCACAAATAAAATTTAACACTGATATGTAAATAATATTGTATACATCAGTTATATCTGTATAACAAACCATCTCAGTATTTTGTGCTTAGAGCATCAATAGTGTATTTTGTTTCATGATTCTGTATAGTGGTTGAGTAGTTCTTTGTCCATTTTACCTGTCTCACTCATGCTACTGCATTAAGTTGTCAAAAAGGCTAGGCTGAAGTGGGTTTTGAAAGACTCTTCTTTCTTAATTTTCAGCTCTTTTGTTTTGATTTTATACTGCTAGGCAAGTGCTCCACCCCTGAGGTACATCCCCCTCCCCTACTCTTGGTTTTGATTTCTTCTGTAAAAATTTTATTTTTCTAAAGTCTCATGAGGGTCTATGCTAACTGTTCATCTATATTGTCTTTTAGGAATATCATAATGCATGAAGGCAGCTGGGGTATATCTCATACACATGTGCCAACGGAATCTCGGCCAGGGCATGTAGCCCTGATAGCTGGGTTTTATGAAGATGTCAGT
Organism: Heterocephalus glaber; assembly: GCF_000247695.1. The sequence goes on along the minus strand of NW_004624792.1, from coordinate 7,890,196 downwards.
GCAGTTGCCAAAGGTATTGTCTACTTAAACAATTTAATTAAACGTTATGTTATAAATTGAAAAGTGTATTTTGAGATACTTTTGACAAATATTTTATCATGCTTTACTTACGTGAACATATACTGGTATTGAATCTGGAATTAAGCTTTAGTTTTTTATCATGCTGTGCTATTGAAAGAATATGGTTGGGGGCTAGGGATGTAGCTCAGTAGCACTGCACTTGCAGGCAAGCACAAGGTCCTGAGTTCTATCCCTGGTACCAAAAACCAAAAAGAAAAAAGAAAAAGGAAGAATATTGTTGGATGTGTGGTTTTCCTAGATGTTACTCTCAAGAATTCAAAAGTGATTTTATATTTTAGTAAGAAATAAGTTATCTCCTGTTAGGTTTTTAAAATAGTGATATAATATGCATAACAATCTGTCATTAGTTTTGTTTTTGTTCTCCAACTAATAATACTATTTGAAGAATAGGTCTTTTGGGGTTTATTTCATTATGTATTTTTTGCTATTGTTATTACTTGCTTTTTTTCTCCATTACCTGAAGGGTGGAAGGAAAATCCTGTAGAATTTGATTCTCTTTTTAATGAAAGCAAGTACACATGGAGCTGGGGAAGTCCAGATATCTTGCCTATGTTTGCCAAAGGTAAGAGTCATTGATTGTATTCCCTCAGCTAGCCAATAGGTAATAAATCACTATGCTAAATTTTTTATATCTCTGAAATAGGAATGTATATTACAGCAGATAGACATGCTGGTTTAATTGGCAGTGTGCCCTCCGCTGTACTTGGAAATAATGGCATATTGTAGTGTTAGATAATATTTCAGAATTAAGAAAATGGTATATGGCTCTATCCCTTAACAACATTATAATCTTTAAGTTTTATTTTATTGGCACATTTTAGGTATACAATATAATGACATTCATCATTGGAAATTTGCACCTTTACATAGTCTCTCTTGGTTCTTATTTTTCCCCCTTCCCCTGCCTTCCCTTCAATCCCTCCCTGTTTACAAAGACTTTGTTTCCATTTTTTCATTTTCTCATTAATTCCATTCCCTTCTTTCCTTTCCCCACCCCTCCTACTTCCCCTTCTGCTTTGCCCCTTTTCTTCCTATTTCACATTATCTATTATACCTTTTAGTCCTTATTTACACTTTCATTTTCTCACACTGGAGAAACTATTCGATATTTACACATATGTGTCCTATTTATTTCACTTAAGAGTATTGCTTCAATGTGCATCCACTTAGCTATAAATGTCTCTAATTTCTCATTTTTTATGGCTGAGTAGTACTCCATTTTATTAAAAACCCACATTTTCTTTATCCGGTCTCCAGTTGATGGGCATTTGGGCTGTTTCCAAGTTTTAGCTATTACACACTGTGCTGCTATGAACATGGGTGCACATATATCACTGCGGTATGATTCTTTTAATTCTTTGGGGAAGATCCCCAGCAGGGAATAGCAGGGTCCAATGGGACTTCCAATCATAGTTCTTTGAGGTATCTCCATGCTGATTTCCACAATGGTTGCACCAGTCTACACTCCCACCAGCAATGGAGCAGTGTTCCTCTTTCCCCAGAGCCCCGCCAGCATTTGTTCTTGGTTGATTTCATGATAGCAGCCATTCTTTCTGGAGTGAAGTGGAATCTCAGCATTGTTTTCATTTGCATCTCTCGAATGACCAGTGTTGTTGAACATTTTTTCATATGTTTATTTGCTATTTCTACTTCTTTAACAACATTATAATCTTGAATATATTAGATAACTTCTGTGAACTTCAGTTTTCCTTTTTGTAAAATGTGTAAAATTTTTGCAAAATTATTAATTTTTTACCTCATAAGTTTGTTTTTAGTATTAAATTAGATGATACATGTGAAACAGTTAACAGTGTTTACACATAGCTTCATTATGTTAATGTCTGGTTCATTACTCTTCCATAAATTGCTAAAAATTTTAATATATATTCACATAAATATTTAAACATTAAATTTGTATTCATAATTTCTACAGTATTTCAATATATTGACTGTGTCATATATTTTAACATTTGATATATATAGCATTCATGTGGCATTTACTATACTGAAATGCCATATATTCAATTCGTGATATTGAATATGACATTTGGGTTTGTTGTATTTATTTATGTACAGAAATATACAAGTACTAAAATATCAGTTGATTAGAAAATTCATTTATTATTATTTTATAATGTCAGTTGGATAAATTTCATGTCCTCAGTGTTTTTTACTGGGAACACAATGATTGGTCATTTCACTTAATTGAAAAATTTTGTAACATTATTCATAGCCGTGGGTGTAATTATAATAATTGGAACTATTGAAGATTATTATGTGTCCAGAATAAAAATATATATATTCAGAATTTTACATATGATATACGTAGAACTTTATTATGCTGGACAGGCTAAATTATTCAAATTTCTTTCCTTTATGTATTTCCTTCTTTGGGAATCACTTTAGCTTTTTGAGCGGCTGATGGTGGTGAAGACAGATTTAATTGCTATGGCTTTTCAAGTTAACCTTCCTACTTATGGCTATAGTTTATGGTACATGATCAATGCCTGAATCAGACATTATCCAATAGGATTATTCTGTTTTTTATGGTAACTACATAACCCACTAGGATGTCTTTATTTGGGCTGTACGAAGTAGAATAGCTAAGCAGAGGAATAGCAGAGAAATGGCTGAGCTGGGTCATTAGAGCTGAACTGATGTTATAAAAACTGTCTTTACTTCTTATATTTCTTCCTTATAACTTGAAAGTGCCCATCAAACACAGAAATTGATTAGCTTATTAATAATCTTGCAAATCTATAAAATTAATATTTTGTTAATGTCTCCAAACTTTGATAGTAAGCAATATTCCCTTATATGGAGAAAAATGGACATAGTCTATGAATAAGAAAAGAAATATTTGAATTTTCTTCTTGCTTTAGGAAGGTTTATATAGTAGATTTTTTTGTATATGTGCTGCCAAAGCAAGCACTATATACCAGATTTTTAAAATGTATTTTACATTGTGACTTCCTAAGAAACATACATTTTTAAATAGTTTAATCCTTAAAAGAAGGGAAACTTTGGTACTGATTTTTGTTTTGTCGCATAAAAGAATTTAGACATTAGCAAGTTAATTAGCTTATATTTAATGCAAATGTAAAATCAGAATATGTTATTGTGAGGGCAAAAAGAATATGTTAAAGTACATAGTATGGTTCATGGCACATAAAATAAATAAATGTTAATTATTCCTCCTTTCTTTTCCCTATCATAAAATGAAGTGACATTAAAATTTCTGATTATTCATGAAAATCCCTAAATAGAACCAAGCGTGGCATATGCCTATAATCCCAGCACGCAGGACCCGTGAGGCAGGAGCATTGCTTGAGCCTAGGAGTTTAAAACCAGTCTGTGGCTGGGGCTTTAGCTCAGTGGTTCTGCTGCCTGCCTTGCAAGTGAAGGGACTCGAGTTCGATCTCCGGTACCAAAAAAATAAAATAAAATAAAACAAAACCAGCCTGACAACATAGCAAGAACCTGTCTTAAAAAAAAAAGAAAAGAATTAAAAAGTAAAAAATAAATCTTTAAATGATTATCTGGAGTATTGTGATTGTTTAAAATATTTTTTAGGGCAGGGGATTTAGCTCAGTGGTTCCACCGCCTGCCTCGCAAACGCAAGGTCCTGAGTTTGATCCCCTGTACCAAAAATATATATATATATATATATATTTTTTTTTTTTTTTAATTATTTTTCCCAAATTTCTTTTTCAGGTGCTAGTGGAGACCATGTTTATACACAAAGTTATGATGCTCAAAGAGAGGATTTTGGTGCCCATGATGCAACAAAACTGGATACCTGGGTTTTTGATAATGTTAAGGTGTGTGCTAGTAAATTGTCGATCTACAAAACACATATTTACCTAAAGTATTGGAAACTGATTTGTTAGTAAATGTATAGGTTTTTTCAGCTTGTATAAACTTCCTGTGTGGCACATAGACACATATATTAATTTAGATTAGCTTCAGCTGTGCATAGTAGGGGAAAAAGTGACTTAAAAGTGTATTTCTCTCTTGGTAAACATAACGCCAGAAATAGGCAGCCAGGGATTGGCTGTATGGTCAGAACGCTGTGTGGTCAATAAGACCCAGTGTCCCAAAGTTCTTCTCTATGTTCCGAGCATAAGTTTTATCTGCAGGGTCATGTCACAATCTTAAGAAAATACTGGAGTTCCAGTCATCATTTTAGGTTTTAGGCCAACAGTATGAGGATAAAAAGGACCTTCTCTCCTACCGAATTATTGCAAGAAAAGATGGAAAATGTGTAGGTTTTAAGTTTTGAGATGTCTCTTAAGAGCAAAGTTTTTTACTCAAGGAGAAATGGAGAATGCATTTTGGGCTATTCATGAAGCAGTCTCCAGGATACATAGTAAATATTTGTTGGGTACAGAAATTAATGAGTGGTTTGAATACAAGGAGACCATATAAAGTAGAGCCTTAAAGGCTAAAGTACACTAAGCATTGGGAAAGAAGCTAGGAGCATATTTTACCTCTTAAATCCAGAATATCAAAATACAATGGGAATCTAGCAGGAGAGAGAGGTTAACTTCTCCCAAATTTTGTATCATAGCTTCACAAACCTTGTACCCATATGCAAATGAACAGTACTTTTTACATAGCTGAATATTTTTTTACCAGTTATGGAATAAATTATAAATTTAACTCATCAGATGTTTTTGTTGTTATTAGTGTTAGCTTTCAATTAGGTTTAGAATTTAACTCCTTTTTTAAAAATTTGCCTTTCCCATCTAGATTTAAAATTTCTTAGGGGCTAAGTAGAATGTATATGAAGTTGGCAATTTTATACTTTTGAGGAGAATGATAGGAGATTACATGCTTTAGAATTTTCCATTCTTGAACAGTTAATTTCTCTAATGCACCATTTGTGTTTTTTATCATTTGTAATAATGAATTCTTTGAAAAAAATACTTAAAATGTGTTAGGCTTTTGCTGAAAAGTTAAACATCACTGTTAAAGTTAATATCCCTTTAGAGATATTTATGTTGACAATTATATATCTTGACATGGTCTGTTGACTTATTTAAAATAATTTATAAATACTCTCCATAGGTACTTAAATACACATTCATGTGTATGTGAGTACAGATGACTCATTTGGCTTGTGGCTTTATGGATCCATTTTGTCATAATGAAATTAACAAATTTTGAACTGTATTTCATTAAGTTCTATCATTCTATCAGACAGTGTGAAAAACAGATTCTAGTAGAGGCAAAGGAAGTAGTTGGGAGATTGTTTCTGTTGTTTTAAATGAGAGATTATTGTTGGACTAAAGTGGTGCAGACAGGACAGTGAGAAGTGGTCCAGCTCTGAGGATATTTAAAAATAATAAATTCTTTTTAAACTGTTATCACTATCTGTTTTGTTTTTAATTCATGCCAAAATATTTCTTCAATCTATTGTATTTTATTACATTAAATATGTGTAAAAATGATTTTAAATCTTCATGAAATTAAGATCTCCTTTTTATAACCTCTTTAGGCCTAACTGTAACAGAAAATAGCTGACTTATCTGAACATAGTTATTTGAACTGTTAACTAAGACTTTCTGTTGGTAGATCTGGAGGACAAAGTGAATGATGATAATTTAATTTTGTAGTGATAAATAAATTTAATTAACTGTTTTCATCAGTAGTGCTTCTTAAATAAAA
>NW_004624792.1:7850985-7871477 GCF_000247695.1 Heterocephalus glaber | reverse complement strand
TTTTTAGCTTTTTTTTTCCTTAAATTCTTTTATTGGTACATTTTAGGTATACAACACAATTACATTTCTCATTGGGAACTTGTACCTTTACATGATGCATCTTGGTTCTTATTTTTTCCCCATTCCTAGCCCTCCTTTTTAGCTTTTGATGTTTTGTTTTGTTTTGTTGGTTCTGGGGATCGAACTCGGGTCCTTGTGCTTGCACAGCAGATGGTGAAACCACTGAGCTAAATCCCCAACCCAACTTTTGATGTTTTGAAACAACTTTCTTAGCTTTTGATATTTTTGAAACAGTTATCTCCAAATAAGCAATTAAAAAACTTAAAAAATCACAGAAAACATCCAATACTTTTTGGTTATTCTTTTTAAATTATTTTTTAAAAACACACCTTTGCCTTTTAAAGTACCTTTTTAAATTCATACTAGGCTTAAAAGAGCCAAGTTTCCAATACTTATCTTTTCCATGAAGTATTGGATATTCCTAAAAACTAAATAATTTAATCTTTTAAAAATCTTAATACCAGATCTTATTTCTTATTATGTCTTTCAGAATGGGGACTGGAGAAATGGAAGAGAAGAGATGTTAATCAGGTATTCATTTCAATTTAATCACATTCAAATGTAATCTTCTATAAGTTCAGATAAAAATATGAAAAATGTATTAGTAATGACAAAGGAGTTTTCAAAATATTTCACTTCTAAGGAGAATACTTTTAGTGCAAATATTTTAGCACAACTAATTTCTCTTGTGTAAAATGTTTAAAACCTAAATAAAAATAAAAGAAGACTCCCTACAAATAATACTGGATAATTAACTTTTATGTGAATTGAAATTTGCATGCTTGTTTAATTTCTGTCATGTTTCATCATGGTTGCAATGCATACTCCATGCGCAAATCTAATAAAACTCTTATTAAATCTGCCTGCCTACTTGGCCCACCCGCCTTGCCTGCCTCCCTCCCTCCCTCCCTCCCTTCCTTTCTTCCTTCTTTCCTTCCAGCCTATCTTCCTCATGTCAGTTGCTGTTTCTTTTTTAACACATATTTTACCTTTGTCCATATTTTCGTTTTTACCTAACCAGTATCTTTTCACATGCTTTGGTGAAAACTTGATGAAACTATAAATTATCCAGCTAAAAATCTGTTACAGGAAAATGTGTGGGCAACCTAATAAAGGTAGACTAATAGCATTATCTATCTGTAAATATAAAGTACACAATTGTCATTAAGTACACAGCCATCTTCACTATATCTAGAAGGCATGACATCATTGGGATATAGTTTCCGAAGTGGCAGGAATATCTAGCCTTCCATGTCATGCACAAGTTGACATTCTTTACTATGGTGACAAACCAATGTCTAGGTTTTTACTTTTAGGCCTATGGTTGCAGAAACCTGTTTCTTGTAGGCATAGTAAGAATATCTCCTTCTCTCAGGATGAATGTTTGTTAGCCAACTGTCTTAGTTACTTTTCTTTTACTGAGACACAATACCTGACAACTACAAGTTAAAGAAGGAAGGGTTTATTTTGGCTCATAGTTTGTAAAGGTTTCAGTCCATAGTTAGCTGGCTCCAAGGCAGGGTGTCAGGGTAGAGGAACATCACAGAGGAGAAACCATTCATGGCATGGCAGTTCATCGCAAGGCAGCCAGCCTGCCATCCATTTTTCCCTATATATTCCATTCAGGCTACAAGCCTATTGGTTGATACCATCCACATCCAGGGTGGAGCTTCCCCTCACCCACACTCAGAACCAGCTAAACCAATTAGTGGACTAATCCAAACATCAATACCATTAATCCATATTCACATACCCTTAATCCACATTCACACACCCTAGATCCAGCCACCTTTGAAAAACCCTTCCTGTAAGCATGTAAAGCTTTGGGAGGACATCTAGATATAAGCCGTAACACCAAGTAAATGAAAATGTCACTTTCTAGTCACTGTGACATAATATCTAACACAATTTAAAAGAAAAGAAGTTTAATTTGGCTTATGATTTTGGAGGATTCAGTTCTTCATGGTAGGCTGGGTTCAAGGCAGGAACATCATGCCAGAAAGGTGTGGCAGAGAAATGCTGTTTACCCCATGGTGCTCAGAAAGCAGAGCAGGGGAACACTGTCAGAGAGGAAAGGGCAATAGGCCCCAAGGCCATGTCTCCATGAGCCACCCAGACACACCTAGAAGTTTGATTTACTAATCCTCTAGGTGGCTCCTAAGCCAATCAAGCTGACAATTAAGCTTAACCTCCACCATATATCAGAATATCAATTTACTAATTTGCTATTAAAAATTTCTGTCCAAGGGTCAAGAATAGCTAGTTAGATGGCCACAAAACAAGGAAATCTTTTATATATAGCCAGAGCAGGTCATAATCAGAAACTTATAGCTTGTGTTTAGATGTCCCCCCAAAGCCTCATGTTGTTATAGGTGGGACTTAATCAGAGGTTGCTGGATCTAGAATGTGTGATGCTGGAATTGAGTCATGGTGCCATGCTAGGCTCAAGGTCACTAGGATTAAGGAAGTGAGTGCTACCCATCTTAATTAGTCTGGATAAAATAAAAGGAGCAGAAAGATGCTGTTAAGGTCCCTTGATTGTTTTGTTATCTCCTGTCCGCTGTTATGAACTGTTTTTCCCCTATGCTGCCCCTCTGCCATGTGCTATTCTGCCTTGGAGCCAGCCAACTATGGATTTAAACCTTTACAAACTGTAAACCAAATAAACCTTTTCCCCTTTACCTTTGGGTGTATTTGTCTCAGCAACAAGAAAAAAGTAACTAAAACACTGAACGGGATTCAACTGTTCCTGTCTGAATATTAAGTCTGTCTTAATACTCCTGCCTCAGATCTGCATTAGAGGAAAATCTATTCATCCCTTCCACTGTTATAGATCTGCAAAAATGTTAAACTTTGTACTAATTGTAAAGGATATATAGTAAGTAAAAGCAAACATAGTCTCTTCCCCCAGAGATGAGAACTGATGCTAATCAAACTATTACACAAATAAATGAAATTGTATCTGTAATAAATGCTTCAGAAGAAGCCTATGAAGCCACGAGCACATACAGTGGATATATCTTGTAGACTGTGTGGTCAAGTGTCCCTGAGAAACTGAGAATTGAGGTTAAACTGAAGAATCAGCAGGAATTTTGAGGCAAAGATAGTAGCAGAAGGACTTTCTAGGCAGAGGGACAGCCTGTGCACACAGGGGCAGAGCTGCACACACCGATCTGGTAAAAGACATCTGGTCCCAAATGTAGTGATCCGTGCTTATAATCCCTGCTGCTCAGGAGAATTGCAAGTTTGAGGCCAGCCTGGACAAGGTAATGAGACCCTATCTCAAAATAATAAAAAGGGCTGGAGATGCAGTGGACCCTCAAAATTTGTGGGAATTACATTCCTAGAGCACTCACAAATTGTGAAAAACCACAAATTTCAAATATGATCAGAAAAATGTCTATAAATGCCTATTTTTATAGTTTAAACCCTGCATATACTATGTCTCCTACAGTTATGTAATTTAATTTAATAAAATACTGTATTAATAAAGCCTTAGAAGGTACAGGGCATCTTGGCAGCATTGTAGGGATCTTAGGACTTTAAGAAGAACAAAACCAAGAACACTCGAGATAGCTACATGTGATACAGCAACCTGTTATGATGTGGGAATGCTGGTGCATCTGCTGGAGATGGGTTACATGACATCAGTCAGCAGCAAGGAAAAGTGAATAACGCTGTCAGATTGGCTACTTGAAAACCTCCCACCAAAAAAACAATTGCAGAGGATATTTGTGGTTTCTGTGAAATTGTAGGGGGTTCCGCAAACAATTATTAGTTCTAAGGAAAAATCTACCGATGACTGAGGCTGCAAACTCTGAACCAGGACTTCATGAGGGTATACTGTATAGCTCAGTGCTAGAGTGCTTGCCTACCATGCATAAAGCTTTAGGTTTAATCCTCAATGCTGTGTGTATGTGCATGCATGTGTGTGTGTATACCTCATGTGAAAGCCTATTAAAGAAAAACCACAGAGACTGTATTATGGGAGGTAGAAGAAGGTAGGCAGAGAGCTTGTGGGGGCTTATGGGCCTTATAGACTTTATAATAAAAGGTTGTGAAACTCCTGGAGAATGACATGATTCAAATATTTTATAAAAGAATTCTCTGGTTGCCATATGGACAGATTAGAAGGAGCTAACGGTAGAGTTGGAAAAAAGGTATTTGAGAGGATTTTGGAAATTTGCAGTTTTCTGGGAGATGGATTAGTAAAGATAGATCAGTGATAACAAGGGCTGAGAGCCTAGGGCCAAACATGACTAACTTAGGAGCTGCTGGTGAGATTGAAGAAACTCAGCAGTGTGTTCTTAATAGGCCAGGAATGAAGTAGTCTACACAGTGATGCTAAAAAGTTTAGTAATAATAATAGCATCACCAAGAAGAGTAAGTGTGGCAGGTTTGTTGTATGCTAGGTAAGTTTTAAAGTATTATCTCATTTAGTCCTGTCAGAATTGTAAGGGAGACTTTTATTATTTATTTTTGTGGTACTGGGGATTGAACCCTTAGCCTTCCCACTAAACTATATTCCCAGTCCTTTTTATTTTTTTATTTTGAGACAGGGTCTAAGTAAGTTACTAAATTCCTTAGACTGGACTTGCACTTGCAATCTTCCTGCCACTGCCTCCCAGAGTGCTGAGATTATGAGTATGTGCCACCATGCCAGGCTTATTCATTTTTTTAACTGATGAAGTAACTGAAGCATTGAAGAAGTTAAATAACCTACTCAAGGTTTCAGAGAGTGCAATTAAGGATTTGAAACTGGGGCTGCTAACTTCTGAGCACTTTAATGCCTGAAAAATCATATGGACTAATATAAAAACAGACAGTTATATTTAGAAAAGTTAAGATTGTTAGTTCACATTAGAGGAGTCTAGGGGATGACAAGGAGTCAACACAAGTTGGGCTGAGGAGTGATGGGAGATGAGAAAATGCTGATAGGATGCATAAGCAACTCTTCTGAAAATTTGAACTTGAAAAGGAGATATCCAAATTAGTATTTGGGATCTTTCTTTGTTTATATATTTCCTAGACTTCAATGGCTGGCTGAATCTGATACTTTCTTTGCTTAGTTAATGTACACATTTCTTCAATTAAAGTCCTCTATTGCTGTGTATTTTCTGACTACTTAAGGCATCATTTTGCGTGATACTGAAATACTTACATAAAATAGTCAAGTTTTAGCTAGGAGGATAAGTAATTTTTTTTAATAATTTTTGTTTTATTATGTTTTACATTGAGAACTCTTAAAGGTTATGTTTCAGATTTTTCATAAGTTCATGCATCTTCACCAACTAATATTTTTAGAGATTAATATCTTGGGCATAAATAAAGGTAATTGATTATAACAGTTATGGTTATATTTCAAAATATAGTTATTTAATTTCTTTGGTGATACTGTATCTGTGGACTTTTTAGAATTTAATTTTTCTATTTGTAGGCTGATATTGCACCATTGATGGCTTCTCTTATTGGAGTTCCCTTTCCCCTTAACTCAGTGGTAAGGAATAAAATTTTATTATCAATACTCAATATTAAAAATTGCACAGAAAAAGTTACTGTTGTGTATTTCTGTATAATCTTTTTTGTATATGTGTTGAGGATCGAACTCAGGACCTTGTGCTTGCAGGGCAGGCGCGGTGCCACTGAGCTAATTCCCCAAAACCTTTCTGTTTAATCTTTACATTTAAAATTGTATGTTCCTCTTTCTTTCCCCTCCTCTCCTCCTCTTCCTCCTCTTTCTCTTCTCCCCTCTCTTCCTATCTTTTCCTCTCTCCTCCCCTCTTTTTGCCTCCCCTCCAATCTTCTTCCCTCCTCTCTTTCTCTTCTTTTTTCTCTGGAGATCAGTCCCAGGACATTGTACATACTAGATAATCACTCTACCACTGAGCTGTATGTATCCCAAGCCCCTCAATTTTTTATTTTCTAAGATGCATATGATTTATATCTCTGTAATCTACTTGCAAGTGATAAAAAAACAGCAGAGACTGAGTCCACTTAAAAGAAAATTATTGGAAAGATATGGTTTACTGATTCATAGGGTTGCTCAAAAATCAGTCTTAGAAATGACCAGGAACCAAAACATCTCTAGAAACTTAGAAGAAGGAACCACAATCATGGTCCCATGGCAAGGATATTCTGCTTAGAGTAACAACAATAGAGTAGAATAACATTTTACCCATTTCAGTTTCTGTTCCTTGATTCTTAATCCTCAGATTCTATATGGTCCAACCCAGGTTATTTGCCTAATAACAGAGCAAGGCCCCTGTTTATAGACCTACCATCATACAAGATGTGATCAAAATATACAATGAATGTTTAAATTTTTAAAAATTTATTACAGTAAAGACACATTGCCATTAATCTCCCTCAAAATACTTCCCCTTGCATGGAAAACTTAATCCATCATTCTTGGCACTTTTGGAAGCACTTCTGGAAGTCCTCTTTTGTGAGTGTCTTTAGTATATGTGATAAAAATTCAATTAATGCTGCTTTCAAGTTTCATCCAATGGAGAGGTAAGCCGTAAGAATATTACAGGTCCACATCCACCTTATTCACCACATCTGGTACTGTGTGACTTCTGGCTCTTCTGCAAAGTCAAAACGACTATGAAAGGTAAGTGTTTTGAAGTTATTGAGGACATTGAGGCAGTACAACTAAAAAGATACTCATAAAGAGGACTTTCATAACAGTTTTCGAAAGTAGCAAGGTGGGATAAGTGTGTTTGAAGCAAGAGGTAGTATTTTGAGGGGGGTTAATAGCAATATGTCTTTTATATAATAATTTTAAAATTTAAACATTCAACATATTTTTCAATCATGCTGAGTATATCCAGTGGGGAGGGTTTTTCAGCAGAAAATAGTAATACCCTTACAAATGGACCTGGATGCAGAAAATCCAAAAACAAAGCCAAATAAAAGAATACCATTCAGAGCAGCTGTTCTTACTAGTTCTTCAAAATCAAATTTGCCTTAAAAATATATCATCATACTCATAACTCTGAGTAATACGACCTGGATAGTGTATAGTGTACATAAGTGTGTGTATGGATTTAAACAAAAGTTTCATAAAACAATCTTCACTCTTTCAACATATAGGACACTCTCATATGTCTTTTTTTCTTAAGTATGCTAGCTGTGGCCAACTATAGTGATGTGTGTGCGTGTGTGTGTGTGTGTGTGTATAAAATACTTAGTTCACTGCTTAGCACATAGTATATATGTTTGTTAGGTTTTCTTTTTTTCAATATAACAAATACCTGAGATAATCAGCTTATAAAGAGAAGTAGTTTGTTTTGTCTCAAAGTTTTAGAGGTTTCAGTCCATGGATGCACATCATGGTGGGATGCATGGTAGAGCCAAACCTCTCACCTTATGGTCAAGCCAAGAAAAAGAGAAAGGGCAAGCCTTGGGTCTCATAATCTCCTTTGACAATATGCCCCCAGTGATCTGAAGACCTTCCACTGGGCCCCACCTCTTAAAATTTCCATAGCCTTCCAATAATGCCAAACCTTTAACACATGGGACTTTAGGGAACGTTTATGATCTAGACCATAGAGGTAATCTTTCAGTCAGTGTTAGGTTTTAAATTATCTTGTTTGAATTTAAATTATCTTGTTTGCTTTATTTATTATACCCACTTAGTGACAAAAGTTACAGAACATCTTTCAGTTATGATTTTTAAAAAGATTCATTTAATCCAGGGATTTGTCTATATGTCTTATCTTTGTGTTTCTCTCTTAGGTCTGTTTCATTTTCTAAGAATAGCCTGAGCTAAATTAATGCTAATACTAAGCCAGTATTTCAAAATTTATTATTTGCAGGGAACTCTTCCAGTGGATTATCTGAACAACACGGATCTCTTTAAAGCAGAGAGCATGTTTACAAATGCAGTCCAGATACTCGAACAGTTCAAGGTAAAAAAATAAATAAAGATACAATAATGCACAATAGTATAATTTAAAAATTAAATATAATAGGTTAAAATATTTTATTTCTTGCTTTAATAAATTTTCTATAATTTGTCATCTTTAGATTTTTGTATTTTCCTAGTGTCTTAAAGTTTCACATTTCTGGAATATAGGCTCCATTAGTCGTATTGGCTTTGACTTATGCTTATAAAGACTATAATTTAAGTTTTTATCTATTGGAATTTGCCCCATAGAAGTATTATTAGAGATCATAACATTTCTTGTCATCCCGTATATGGAATACATTAGGAACTTAAAGAAGTGATTCTTTGATTAAAACTTTGGTTTATTTGGTTTTCAAGGAGTTAAATTTTTTTTTTTTGGTACCAGGGATCGAACTTGGGACCTTGCGCTTGCGAGGCAGCCGCCGGAACCACTGAGCTAAATCCCCGGCCCGAAAATACACTTTTAATTATGTTACAGTATGTTATTTTGCAAGATTGATATGCTTAATTCTCAGCTCATTGAGGTAGTAAGATAGTACTCATTTTTCCTTTAAATATTTATGAAACAATATAGTAACACACAATTCCATTTATTTTCAAAGTAGTTAACTATCCCTGAGGAGCCATTTTAATGGATGTTTATATTTCAAAATGAAATTAATTTTTTGTTAATTATAATATACTAAAATATTTTCATGCTTGGTTCCCAGGTGAAAATGATTCAGAAAAAAGAAACTACTTTCCCATTTTTGTTCACACCATTTAAGTAAGTTTCTTATTTTTTATTAATGTAAAAAATAGGATGAATTTATTTGTAAACTGCCTTTTTGTATACATTAGTGTAAACTCCAAACTGAAGTCTTTTTCTGTTACTTTTGTTAAGTAATGAGCCACATGCAAGATACCTTTGAATGTCTGGAAGAGTAGATGGAAGGACAGAGATATGTGAGGCATATTAAGGAGATGGCTTCAGCAGGGTTTTCCTGGCTGGCCAAGAAGGTGTGGGGTTAGTAAGGAAAAGAGAGAGGATGACTCCTTAGCTCTTGGCTTGCTTGATTGAGAACATGCTGGTTCCATTATGTCTTAAAAAAGGAGAGCTGATTTGAGAAGCAAAAATGGATAGTATTAGTTCAACTTACATTTGAATATACCAGTTAAAGAATTAGAAATAAGGGTCTTAATCTCAGGAGATGTGGGTTAATTGTGAAGATTTTGGAACCATCAGCATGAAGATGGTGGTGAAAACTGGTAAACATGTAGGAGACTCTAGGAAGAATGTAGAAAGTGACAAGATAAGGCTAACTGTAGAGTTCTGAGAAACACTGACTTCTAACAGATAGGCAAAGCATTTTGCCAGGTTGTCCCAGAATACAGTAAGGAATGTTTTTCCTGAAATCAAAAAAGAACAGATCTGAGTATTGGACCTTGTGTAATACTACTGACTATATGTAGGCTTGGCATACTTGGTACTCAACTTATTTGAGGTTCACATTTAGTTCATAGGGATTTTGCTATTGATCAAAATAAATTGAGATTATTTTATTTATGAGTCTTAGGGATGTGATTGAATTATTTTTGACAAGGTGTAAAACACTGGTGTAGTAGTCATAAACTAGAAAGCCTTAGATTTTGTATTGCCTTCTTAATAATATGATTGTATAACAGAGCTTGTGTGTATATATATATATATGGATGTATAAGTGAGCAAACATAAAGCAAAATTAGGATTTTCCAAGTTATAGTTGTATAAAATTAATTATGTGGACTGTATCATTGGGATACTATGTCTATAGATCTGTTATGCTGATTCAGATTTGTTATTAGAATTGGCTCTGAGTAGTATGTGTTTTCGCTTTTCTTAAATATTTATTGGTTGACTATTGTGTGTCATAGATACAGCAGTGAACATGATAGACAAAGGCTTTACCTTCACAGAGTGTATTTATACTGTAGCAGTTCAGACAGAGCATAACAAAATAAATGAACAAGAAATACATTATCAATTCTGGGCATGAAGAAAATGTATAGGATGTTGAGAGTGAGAATAACTGAGGATTACTTTAGACCAGCCACTCTACGAAGGCTGATGAGGGAAGCATTCTTCCACAAGGTTCATATGCACACTGCCCACATTCTTCATTTAGCCTGCCAGTTGACTCAAACTTCCCCTGCACTGGTGTTCAACTTTTACCTGGATGTTACTATACGTATTTAGAGCCACTGTTAACCTGTGTGATATGGGGCCCTGGCCAAGCACCCAGATTACCCACTGTGGAGTTTAGAGACAGCTAAGCCTGCAGAGCTGTCTGATTAAAATTCATGACTTGCTAAATGCTTATAGTATAACCATGAAACCTAAGATAAAATGAAAAATTGGCTCTTCAAACTATGTAACTCACCAAAGTATTAAAATCTTGGAAATAATTTTTTGCATCCATCAAAACCAGTATTAACTTTACAAAGAGAAAAAGGTATAGAATACATTACAAATTATAAGGAGGGGAAATTCAGCGAGAAACTTACACAAAGATAAACAATATAAGAAGGGTCCAGGAGGAGGCAGATCTTCTAAATGACAATAGGAAGTGGGTAGACCTGAAGCTGAATGAAATGAATTTTAAGGACTAGATGAATAAAATAAGAAGCTTGAGATTAGCAACAAGATGGTATGAATGGAACATATATTTCTTCATCCCCACCTCCCACCTCGTACCCCACAAAAACAGTAACAGTCAGAATCTAAAGGATAAAGAAAACCTTTCAAACTTGTTCAAAAAATAGGCTTCAAATGTGAAGCAGCCTCAGGTTGTGCATGATTTTGAACAGTTGCTGGGGATGTGAGAAAGGGAATTCCACATTGTACATGGATAAAGACTAAGAAATAGATGAAAAAATAAATAAATAAATAGATGAGAAGGGCTGGGGATTTAGCTCAGTGGTTCCGCCACCTGCCTCGCAAGCACAAGGCCCTGAGTTCAATCCCAAGTACCCCAAAAGAGAAATAGATGAGAAAATCTAGTTACAGTATAAAACTTTGATATTCAGTAAACTTTATTTAAACACTAGTCATACTAATGTAAATATTGGTTTTCAGCTTTTAGACTCAATCCTTAGGCAAAGGAGGTAAGAATAATGATTAGAGAATAGAAACCATTTGTTACCAACCTTGACAGTATAAAAGTGCAGTTGACAATTTGAAAAGCAGAGGGGAAAGGAAATGTATGTAGAATAACACTGGTACTGTTGCATGCATAAAGTAGAATGTGGAAAATTCTGTCTGTAGTTGATAGAATAAGGTAGAGTTCCACATATTAGATTGTTAAGGTAACCAAGATAGCCAACAGACAGGTGAAACTAGTAAGATGGCTTTGTTGAAGTGGGAGCAGGGCCAGAGACAGCAGGGAGTCAACAGAAAATACTTCAGGTCATAATTCAAGAAATAGCATAAAAAACACAATGTATTAGATACTTTCCTGTCACTGGGACAGAGTATCCAATACCCACAATTTAAAGAAGAGATTTATTTTGACTCATCATTTCAGTCCATGGTCAACTGGCTCCATGGCAGAAATGGCATGGCATGAAGGGCATGGTGGAGGGAAGCTGTCATACCTATGGCAGCCAAAAATCAGAGAGAGAAAGGAGGAGTCAGGGACAAGAATACACCCTTCCAGAGACCCTCCAACCACCCCCCCCAAACAACACATTTAGCTGCTGAACTCATTAGTAGATAAGTCCATTGATAAATACAGCTCTCCATGATCCAATCACCTTCCAAACACATGAGACTTGGGAGGGGGCCACTTAGACCCAAATCATAATGCTAGGAAGAAAAGCATAGTAAGAAAGTGGAGGAATGACCATGATAAAAAGCAAACACGTGAAGCATTTTTGTGTCTAGATTTGTGAACTGAGAAATAAGAAGCGTAGGGCAGGGATTTATTAATTGTCATGCCCTTCTATACTATTTGATTTTTTTAAAAATATGTGCATATATTGCTTTCATAAAACACTTTTAAAACCAGTGAAAATAGGTGTTAAGATTTGAATCTAGATGTTCCCCCAAAGCCTCATGCAGTCAGTCATAGGTGGCTTTTTTAGAGGTAGCTGAATCTAGAGTGTGTGTGTGAGATTAAGGGCATGTGATTACTAAACCAGTACAATGACTGGTTTGACACTCCCCTAATCCCGGTAGTCTGGATAAGATAAAGAGGGCAGAAAGGTGCTGTTAAGGTTCCCTTGTTGCTTTTGGGGGTGGCTACCATGAACTGTTTATCCTCTGTGACGCCCTTGCCATGTGCCACTCTGCCTTGGAGTCAGCTGATTATGGATTGAAACCTCTACAAACTGTGAGCTAAGTAAATCCTTTCCCCATTAATTTTGGGTGTTGGGTATTTTGTCTCAGCAACAAGAAAAAAAGTAACACAACAAATATTCTAATAATTGACACTAAGTAGAATATATAATAGGGAAAAACACTTTATAATAGAAATAAAATTACTTAGGAATAAAATAATGAAAAATGTACATTATGGAGAAAACTATAAAATTTTACTTTAGGTCATAATAGAAAATATAAATATTGGATGGTAACATTTAATACTATAAAAATGTCAGCCCTCTCCAAATTACTAAATATTGTGTAATGTTAAATACTTTTCATATAACTCAACTTTATTGTTTTAATTGTACTGAGGATCAAACAGAGGGGCATTTTACCATTGAGCTATATCCCCAACCTTTTAAAAAAATTTGTGTTTTTAGCCAGAGTCTCACTAAGCTGCCTAGGCTGTTCTCAAGTTTGCTATCCTTCTCCCTCAGCCTCCCAAGAAGATGGCATTATGGATGTGGGTTACCATGCCTGGCAAAAGATGGTTTTAAATTTATATAGAAGAATAAGTTCTCATAGCTTAGCTAATACTGAGAAAGAACAAGATAAGAGATTTGCTGTATTAGCTAGGAAAACATAGACTTAAAGCTATTGTAACAGAGGTAATACTAGTACAGGCAAATATATAGATTGTTAGAACTAACTTGATAGTATCCAAGAGACTAACATCTATCGATAAATAGTATTTTCCCCCATTTCACAGAAAAGGAAACTAAAGCACAAATAAATAACTGTCTTGAGATTTTCCACTTGTAAATAGGAAAGTCACAGTTTAAAACTTAAAAAAAAGAATTTAAAACT
The DNA here is from genome assembly GCF_000247695.1 of Heterocephalus glaber. The sequence goes on along the minus strand of NW_004624792.1, from coordinate 7,858,314 downwards.
TAGCAGTCTGGCCCCAGGGTCTGGTATAGTCTTAACTGATGACATCCACCTTGCAAAGTAGATTCTTGTTGTTTATTAAAACTAAGAATTCTAAAACTACATGCCTAAGAAAATTCATTTTTCATAGTCTATTCTCAGAGAAATAATTGTATTGCATATGATAAACATAATGAAGACTGGAAACAAATGTTTCCTGAGAGATGGTTAAATTAACAGTGGTAACAATCATATTGCAAATTAGAATATGACAGTTTAAGAAGAAAGAGGAAAGGTAATACATACTTATATGGGAAAGGTAGATTTTTGAGTGAAAAAAGTAAGTACATAGCTATGATATGCTATCATTAATCATAAAAATATGTACCGATACTATTGGCATACATAAGCAAAGCATGATGTAAACATGCCTAAGTGATGTTATGCTTGAGTGAAGTATTGGCAGTATAATCAGAATTTATTAATTATGTATTATTTAAATTGAAGATACCATAACCAGGTGGAATACTAAATTGAAAATTATTTTTTTATTACTTGGGGAGATGTGAGTGTCATAAGTTGTATGTTATTTTTAAAGAATGTTTTGGCCATTAAAAACTTTTGTTTCTTCTTTGAGGCTTTTTGAAATAGATGTATTTGGGGCAGTGACTAAATGTTAACTCGGCTTTACATATCTTTAATGTTGGGAATACCAGGAAAATGTTATTGTCATTTACCATGTGAGTTCAACAGATCTTTTGTTTTTATTTCTCCAACCAATGAATATTTTTTCACTTCTATATCATTTATTTCTTTTTAATGACCTTTATGTATACATGTAATGTCAGTATCGTCTTAGACCCTATATCAAGTAAATTTTGGCCTATAACATACAAGAGTAAAGAGTACTGTTGCAACACATTTTAATAGATAGCCCAAAAGAAAAGTTGTAAGCTAGCAGAGCCAGGAACGAGACTTTCCATCAGCAAAGGGACTGTGAATTGCTGAAGACTCAAACAATCATTGGCACTTTTAGCAACAGAGTATTTTGGAATCAAGAATATACTACTACAGAAGTCAGTAGGAGAGGTTGTCAAGTTGATATTTGGAGAATCACTGGAAATTGGACAGAAGAGGGATGCAATGAGGAATATTTTTAAAGAAATTACGGATTCATACTGATTCCCAGTACGTCCGAATATACTCGAGGACAGAATCTTTAAAGAGACCATTAAATTAAAATGAGGTTATCAGAGCAGATCCTAATCCAGTATGACTGCTGTCTTTATAAGAAGAAATTAGGACACAGACAGGTACAAAGGAAAGACCAGAGATAATAAAACAGATTGATTTGAGAGCTGCCCTCAGTGCTAGGAGCCTTCCTAGCCACTGTACTACCTCCCCCAGCACCAAGGACGTGAGCCACGCTGGTGCCAGCAGCACACACCACCCTCCCCTTGAAATGAGAAGACACATAAACAAATCTCAAAACCAGACTTCCAGATCACCTAAAGCAACGCCAAAGGGAAATGAGATGGAACAATCTTATGCTCAACCACCTGGACTCCCTGAACAGGCAACCAAAGAGGATCTGGAAAAAATGAAATCAGATAGCCCAAGACCTTGTCACAATCTATTCTGAGAAAATTGTTCTTTTTTTTTTTTTTTTTTACTTTTTTCCCCTCAGTACCAGGAATTGGACTCAGGACCTTGCACTTGCCAGGCTGGCGTGGCACTGCTAGGCTAAATCCCCAGTCCAATTATTTTTTTTTTCAATGAATATCATACTGTACTTTGTTTTTGTTCTGAAAAATACACTGTTCACTTATCTAATCTTAAATTTGAGAAAATTTATATTAGTATGTGAACATCTGAAAAAGTCATAGTCATGAGATTTTAGTTACATGATTAATTTTGCCAGCATCGCTAGATTCTAATTTAATAGTATTTCTACCATTCTACTATTTTCTTGTTTAACCTTTTCTAGCAGAGTCATGAATAACTGATGAATCATGAAATAATTTCTAGGGTAATGAAATAGCAAATGTTTAAGATAGGAAAAATATGATTGCTAAGATTATCTTAGATTTGTAAAAAGATCTAGTGGATTCATAGGGTAATTTCATATCCTATTGTATCCCATTTAAAAAAAAATAAATTTTCTTTTTGATATTTTAAAGACCTCTAAAAAAGAATAAAAGTCATGAAAATATCCGTTTGCACAGAGTACTGCTTAAAAAAGAAACTAAAAGCTAAGATTGGGTCCTGTGGACCCTAGTGATTTTTCAGGGGATAACCAGCAGATGGAGCTACATGACTAGGAAAAGCACAAAAGGTTTGTCTGGATGTGTAACTACCTTTAAAAAAAAGGAAGCAAAATACTTTATATTTCAAAAGTACATACTATAGAACCAAAGTAAAATAAAAAATTTTAAAGAAAATTTCATGAAATGAGAAAAAAATTTAAAAGGTCTCTTAGAAAAATTGGGAAGGATTTATGTATCTTGCCAGTAGAAGCAAAAATATGTTTCTTTATTTGGAAATTATTGTGTAAATTCAAGAAACTTAATTTTTTGTTTGTTTTGTACTGGGAATCGAACTCAGGACCTGGCTCTTGCCAGACAGGTGTGGTGCCACTGAGCTACATCCTGGGCCATAAGAAACTTAAATTTTAACAAAGTTTAAATGTATTTCCTACAAAATGACAATAGATGTTAATTCTTTTTCATATATATTTATTTTTCAGGCTGATACATATTAAATTTTTTCCCTTAAGTCAAATTTAAATATTTAACATGAATCTTTGTGTTACTTTACCAATTTTATTTACTAATTATTTATAAGAAATGTAATTTTATGTTTCAAAACAAATTTATCTTTATAAAATAACTTTTAAATTACATTCATGCATAGGAAGTATTGACTTATTCCCCACAACATGAAAAATGACATGATTATCATTGACCATGCTAAAGGTATGAGGATTATTCTAGAAATAAATTGTTATACTTTTTTCTCTGTTTTTATTTTCTTGAAATATTTTTAATAGATGTCCTAAAAAGGAATGATCAGGTATCACTAAAATATTGAAACATACATCAATTGAACTATTTTTTGTAACAAAAATAAAAATTAGAAAGGTACAATACTTCAAAGGGCAGCATTTTAAAGAAATCTTGTTCTCCAAATATTAGTTCACCCTGAATAATTGATAAAATTCTTGATAATGCTAAAGTGTGGCTCACTTTCTCCTATAGTGCTCACTTAACCATGAAATAAAAAGGTATACTGACATTTATAGCAAATAAATTTGCAAAATTTAAAATAGTACCCATTTCTCTTTCTTTTTACTTAACATATAAGATGTTGACTATAAATTCTCTTAGTATATGTGCTGCTGAAGGAAGCAATAAATTCTTTTATAATTTGATATTTTCAGTAAAAAGACTGTCAATAAAGGAAAATTTTTCTTATAAATTACTATGTAGAAATGTATTTCAGGCATGTTGCCTTTCAAGTTAATATTCTATTAAGTTCATTCATATCTGTAACCATGCATAGAGTAAAGAGAAAACTAACTTCTGAAAAATCTTTTTTTTTTTTGCCTTTTAGTTCACCTTTATTTGCACTCTATCTTAGTCAAAAGGCTGAAAAGCAATAGTCCACCTTAATTCAAAAGAGGGTTTTTTTGAATGTTCCATTCAATATTTTTACTTTCTAACACCATCATTCCTTTTACACTTTTTGGTTGGCATTCTCCCGTAAGGATTTCTTCTCATTTATTTGTATCAGTATGCACTCATCACTTGATAGGTTATTGCTGTTATTTATTCTTATGTACATGGGCTGGGAGTGGTAGAGTGCTTGCTTATCATATGTAAGATCCTTAGCACTACCAAAAAAAGTGTATTTTGATCCTCATGATTGTTCCCTAGCGTACCTATACTGTAACAGTAATAATGACACAGATTTATATTTTAAAGAGCACAAAAACACCTTCTCACAGTTTCTTTGATTCTCATAACTGTGAAGAAAGGCAGAGGTAATCTCTCCCGAAAACTGTAAAAGGCTTCTCTGTTGGTACCAACCCAGACTAGAACTTCAGGTTTCCCAACTGTAATTGACTTTTCTTTTTTAACAACTTAAATTTTGGCCAATTATAGGAAGGCATATTAGTTTCTTTTTTTTTTGGTACCAGGGATCAAACTCAGGACCTTGCACTTTCAAGGCAGCCGCCGGAACCACTGAGCTAAATCCCCGGCTAGGTATATTAGTTTCTTAGGGCTGCCATAACAAACTACTACAACCTAGGTGGCTTAAGAAACAGAAACTTAGTCTTTCACAGTTGTAAAGGCTAAAAGTGCAAAATCAAGGTGTATTCAGTACTAGTCTCCTCTAAAGCAGCGGTCCCCAACCAGTTGGGCACTAGGGACCAGTTCTGGGGAAGACAATTTTTCGATGGGGTAGGGGTAGTGTTGGCCTTGGGATTGGATTTAATAAGGAGCATGCCGCCTAGATTAGATCCCTTTCATGCACAGTTAACAGCAGGGTTTGCACTTCCGTGGGAATCTAATGCTGCAACTGATCTGACAGGAGGTGGAGTTCAGGCCACAATGCAAGCTATAGAAAGTGGTTCTAGCTGGGTATTTAGCTCAGTGGTTCCACCGCCTGCCTCGCAAGCAGAAGGACCCGAGTTCGATCCCCGGTACCAAAAAAAAAAAGTGGTTCTAAATACAGATGAAGCTTCCCTTGATTACCTCTTGCTTATCTTCTGTTGTATGGCCTGGTTCCTAAGAGCCCACTGACCCTTACTGTTATATGGCTGGGGAATTGGGGACTCCTTATCTAAAGGCTCTATGGAAGAATCTCTTTGCTTCTTCCTAGCTTCAGATGGTTACTTGCAATCTTTGGTGTTCCCTTGCCTACACCTTTATTATTTCAATCTCCATCTCTGTCATTACATGAGCTTTTTTTCTATATGTCTGTCTCTAACTTAATGTTACCTTGATTGTACCTGTATGCTAATCACATATATTATGTTAGGTCAGTATGAGATGAATTAACTTAAAAAGAGGAAAGGTGTATTTTGACCTACAGTTTTGAAGGTTTCAGTCAGTTTCCAGTTGACTCAGTTGCTTTGGACCTGTGGTAAGGCAATACATTGTGGCGGGGAGTGCATAGTAAATAAGTTACTTAGCTGATGGCAACTAGGAAGCAAAGAGAAAGAAACAAATGTTCCACAATCCCTTTCAATTGTACTTCTCCAGTGACTTAAAATCTCTGAAGAGACCCTTTATTTTAAAAGTTATTACTACCTTATAATAGTTCCAAGCTGAGGACCAGGCATCGGGGGGACATACCAGGTCTTAACTATAGCAGTCTGCAAAGATCCCATTTCAAAACAAGATTGTATTCACAAGTACCAAGGCTTAGGATTTCAACATATATTTTGGGGGGACATAATTTAGCTTTTAACAGAAGATTCATTTCTGTCATCATTTTAGACTTTACAGAGAATTAATCTGTAATTGCTTCACTGATTCAATCAATGTTTACTATTTTCCTACTGTGTCCTAGGCATCAGAGTAGGTGTTGGAAGATAGGCATGGTGTATACTTGCATCAGATTTAAAGTCTAATGGGAACATAATAAAGAGAACAAAAATTATAATACAGTATGGTAAGGAATAGTGACATGTAGTGTGAGTTTGTTTTTATAAGAATACTTGATGAACACCATGTTGAGGGATGCAAATTTATAGGAACTAGAAAAGTTAAACAAGACAATTCCAGCCAGTAAAGATGATGTCAGGAAGAAGATTTTTCTATTTCTCATTGCTACCTCTGAGAGGAATGTGAGATGGAGATGCAAGAAGTCATCACTCAGCATACTTCTGAGGTAGTAACAGCCACTGTACCTACTCCAATTAACTTAACACTAGTTGCTGTGGATTGTAGTAGCTCTGAGGTAAGTGGCCACCAAACATCTGATTAGTAGAATCTGTCAATTTCCATGCTGTAAATATTTTTAATATGAACAGTCTCAAGCCTTAGAGAAGATGCCACAAGGAAACAGGAAGAATTCTATGGCATTGGCTCTTGGGAGCCAGCCTCAGCAGACTAAAGCATCCCACTGAGGGAGGGACAGAGGGAAGTAAGAAGTTGAAGCAAGAGGAGAGAAAGATAGAGTAGGGAGCTATTATAGTAGAAAGTTCTCTTACTGTTACTTTTAGGTTACCCTTAAGGCAATTTTGCAGTGAATAGGGGAGATCTGCATTTTAAATGAAACATCATTGCATACTTACGTTTTAGTAATATTTTTATGATGACTTATTTAAAAATCAAATAGAAGAAATGTAATATTTTGTGCCTTATGTTTTTCATGTTAAATATATTATAAAAAGTAATGTAGTAAAAGTACAGTATATCTAGATTCAGTAATGAAATGTTATAGCTTGCAGAAATAACAGAGTTGTAGAATTTAGTGAATACTTTAAACATTTTATTAAAATAATTTAGTGACTTAAAACCTACCTTGAGCCACACACAGTGGTACATGCTTGTAGTACTGGCTACTTGGGAAATGGAAGGATTGTGAGTTCAAGTCTAGCCAAAGCAATTTAATAAGACTCCCTCCCCAAACTCAACAAAAAAAAACAAAATGAAAAACAAGCAAAATCCAGTTTGGTAATGCAAAAACAAAGGAGAATTTTCCCCCATATTTGGCCTAAATGAAATTTTCTCTCCTCTCTTTTCTTTTTCCTTTACTATATTGCACTTGTCACATGTGAGTCCCAGCTGTATTCTGAGCCAAAGCTTTTTTCTCTAAGGATTATCTATGCAAGGATTCTTGAGTTTATACTTTTTCCTCATGGTGGACCTCATCTGTTCCAAAGTTCCTTGTTTAAATGTAAAACACTCTCCTTGGCCCAATGGTTTTAATTATGTTTCTAGCTCTGTGATCTGATGACTAGGAGTTTCTTTGGCATTCCTCCTGACCAGCCATTTCTTTGTTTAAACACTGTACCATGAGCAAATCTCATCTCCAAAGATGGTTTCTCTGAAAGCACTCAATTTGTCACACATTAACAAATACATGAATGCTGAGTCACACAGAACACACCGAATCAGCCCACTGCACACAGGAAGGTCTGTGCACGCCCTACCGAGGTCCTGAGTCGCACGGAAGACACCGAATCACCCCGCTGCAGACAAGCAGCCTCCTGGTTCCACACTACAAAGACGCAGAAGACATCAGACCAAGGTACTGAGTCCCACTGTTCCCGGCCCAGAGGTAGGGGCTTCTGAGCCGTCGTCCAACTGCTCCTGGTCCAGAGGAAGGGGCTTCCCGGTC
>NW_004624792.1:7829158-7845472 GCF_000247695.1 Heterocephalus glaber | reverse complement strand
GAGGGCTAGGAATGGGGAAAAAATAAGAACCAAGATGCATTATGTAAAGGCACAATTCCCAATGAGAAATGTAATTGTGTTGTATACCTACAATGTACCAATGAAAGAATTTAATACAAAAAAAAATACATGAATGGACAGTAGGAGAAGAAAATAATCAAATTCCATCTCTCAACCCTGCAAATTTTGAAATTCATAAATTTAAATTTTTTTCTTATAATAATAATTTTTTTTTGTTTTGTGTGTAGTTTTTTTGTTTTTAGGGAGGGTTTTTTGTTTTTGCTTTATTTTACTTTGTTTGTGGTGCTGGCTAAACTCAGGACATCATGTATGCTAGGTAAGTGCTTTGCCACTGAGCTCTGCTCCCAGTCCTTCTCATACTATTACAAAATATTATCCTTGCTGGGTGTAATGGCATGCACTTGTAATTCCAGATACTGAGGAGGCTGAGGCAGAAAGATCACTTGAGCAAGGAGTTCTAAGCCAACTTGAGCAATTCAGTAAGACCCTGTCTCAAATCAAACAAATAGAGGAAAAAGGGGAGATAGGTTTTACCTTTGTTAACTTTATTGTATTTCAGAATTGTTAAGTTTCTCCAGATTATTCTTCCTCAGTTATATATAATGGAATGAAAACACTGATTTTTTAATGTACTCATGACAAGATATCTCACTGGGGACCTGGAGTAGAGGATTTGCCTGGAATGTGTGAGACCCTGGGTTGGATCCCCAACGCAGCTAGTCTACTAGAATGTTATATAATTAAAATGGGATTTATTAATAAGCTTTAATTTACGGAGATTGGAATAAGTCATTTACAAGAAAAATTTCACCATTTTGAAATTTTAAGATTTTGAGTCATACCTTTAGAGAATTAATGACATTCAGGTTATAACACATTAATTAAGTTGTATTTGTTCTAAACAGTTAAATTTTAATTCTACAGCTTTATTAAACATCACATTTTAAGCCAAAAAGCTTTAAAAATTATTTCATAATAGAAATTATGAAATCATAATTTATCATCAAAGAAAAATAAATTCAAATTAGAAAAACCCTTTCCACTTTTGAAATTACCAAAAAACTTTTGTTATATGATGACATATCTAAGTGGATACTTCCACAAATTACATTTGGCAATCTAAATAGATATATTCATTCTTTTGGAGAGTAAATTCCACACAATAAAGAATCTTAAAGTACTTACTATCTTTACCACAGTAATTCCATTCTGTGATACATCTCTTCAGGAACTAAGTGTGGAAAGTCTTTGCCCCAAGATATTTATCACAGGATTATTTATAATAAAGAGATGGAAAGCCATATAGTTGAACAAGAGTAGTGTGTCTATTAGGTAGACTATAAAAATCTTTTAAAATTCTGTTTTCAGATGCAGATATGTCTTGGAATAATTTAATCATAAATAAAATACAGGTTATGAAGATACATATTTGGTATAATTGTAACTACATTAAAAATTTATGTACGTGAGAGAGAAAGAAATTAAACCCAAAGGCTAACAGTAGTAAGATTTATACTCTGTAGGAGATTTGTATTTCTTACTTGTACTTTCTTGTATTTATCAATTATTAAAAAAATTATATGGGAGATTTTTTGGTTTGGTTTTGGTTTTGGTGGTATAAGGGATTGTACATGCTAAGTAAGGATTCCACCACTGACTGAGCTACATCCCTAGCTTTAAAAAATTTTTTTTATTTTGAGATGAGGCCTACTAAGTCCCCTAGGTATGTTAAAGATTTGTACTTTATCCTCAAAATAGTGGATTATAAAGCATGATCATATATGTATTTATAACTATCATTCACAATAGTGAGTTGAGTGAAACTGGGTTTTTCTGCTTTATTGATAATAAAACAGATTTTCAAGTTTTTAGTTACTGTGCTAGTAAGATGTAGAGCTGGAACTTGAACCCAGATGTTCTATCTCTTAATCTGGTGCTCTTTTCATCATTCCTCCAATGCTGTACTAGTTAGTATCGTGTTTTTTTTTTTTTTTTTTTTTTTTTTTTTAGAGGTGAGTGCTATTAGATTTTTTAGTAAATGAGTAAATTTATTAGTATTTCTTGAAGGAGACAAAGTAATACCAGTATAATTTTGTGGTATGCTTGGTCTTTGGGGGAGGGGGAACTCTAGGGATTGAACCTAGGTCCTTGTGCATACTAGGCAAGCTGTCTGTGAACTACACCCCTAGCCACTCCCCCCACCCCACCTCACTCCTGGTTTTTTTTTTTTATTTTATTTTTTGAGACAGGGTCTGGTTAAAATGCCCAGTCTGGCCTCGACTTGCAGTCCTTCTGCCTCAGGTTCCCAAGTAGCTGGGATTACAGGTATGCACCATCGCACCCAGCTGAATACTTGTTTACAGTGCCAGTCTTCCATTGTTGAGATTGTTATAGTTTATTTATTTTCCCCAAGTCTGAGTTTAGTAACAGTTCAGTGTAATGTAGATATACCAAGTTTTTACTGTGAAAAAGTTATTCCGTTTCTGAATAAAGAGTTGTCAGTGAGGTAAGCCAGTTTTTATGTCACAACTTTGTAAAATTTTGTTTTCTTTTGTTTGCCATGCTGGGGATCAAACCCAGGGCCTTAGACATGCTGCACAAGTCTCTACCACTAAGTTATACACCCAGCCCTGTGAAAACGTATTTTGAATATGTAAATATCTCTAGAATGATGCATGTGTTAGGATTCATAATTAGTTCATAGAAGTAGAATTTTAAAACTTTCCTCTAGAATTTTGGCTTACTGTCTCCCATTCTTATACTCACAAAATACGTGACGAATTTTAACATGCAACAAAAACATGAGGTTTCTTTTATTATGTCCTTTCAAGTTTCCTCCTGTCTCCACTGAAGTATCCTTTCTTATCTGAAATCTCACCATCCCAACTAATTATCCTAACATAGGAAACAAACATTTAGTTATAAATTTTTAGATATCCTTCGTTCTCTCAAGTCTTCCTTCTTGGTATCTAAAACTAAAAAAACAATAGATTTGGATAATATTCCTTATTAAAGTCACTCTCTATTAAACTCTTGATGTCTTAAGAAATGAAATAGAGCTCTTTCTCTTCAAGATGGCTACGCAGTCGGCGCCCACGAGTGCTCCTCCAGCCACTCCGGCCCCAGTGCCGGACCCGGCTCCTTCGCGGACGCCGGCTCCAGCGCTGGCCGCTGCTCCAGCGCCGGCCTCGTCTTCGCGTCAGCAGCTCTGGGCCAGACCCCAGCCTCAGCACCGACCCCAACACAGACCACGGCACCCCGCGCTGCAGGGTCCGGCGCTCCCGGGGCCCTTCCCCGGCTGCCGCGTGGTCAGGCTGCACCCAGTTATTTTGGCCTCCATCGTGGACAGCTATGAGCGTCGCAACCAGGGTGCTGCCCGAGTTATCGGAACCTTGCTGGGAACTGTTGACAAGCACTCAGTGGAGGTCACCAACTGCTTTTCAGTGCCACACAGTGAGTCAGAAGATGAGGTGGCTGTTGACATGGAATTTGCTAAGAACACGTATGAATTGCACAAAAAAGTCTCTCCAAATGAGCTCATCCTGGGCTGGTACACCACGCGCCATGACATCACAGAGCACTCTGTGCTGATCCATGAGTACTACAGCCGGGAGGCCCCAAACCCCATCTGAGCATCAAGGCCTATGTCAGCACTTTAATGGGTGTCCCAGGGAGGACCATGGGAGTGATGTTCACACCACTGACAGTGAAATATGCATATTATGACACTGAATGCATTGGAGTTGACCTAATCATGAAGACCTGTTTTAGCCCCAACTGGGTGATTGGACTCTTGAGTGACTTGCAGCAAGTTGGGGGAGCATCGGCTCGCATCCAGGATGCCCTAAGCACAGTGTTGCAATATGCAGAGGATGTACTGTCTGGAAAAGTGTCAGCTGGCAATACTGTGGGCCGCTTCTTAATGAGCCTGGTTAACCAAGTACCCAAGATAGTTCCTGAGGACTTTGAGACCATGCTCAACAGCAACATCAATGACCTGCTGATGGTGACCTACCTGGCCAATCTCACACAGTCACAGATTGCCCTCAATGAGAAACTTGTAAACCTGTGAATGGGTCCCAGCCAGCACACCTACCTATCTTGAGTCTCAACTGTAAGGCCCAGCACAAAGTGGAGGAGAAATGGTTTGTGGTCTTGAGTCACAAAGTAAGTTAACTACTTGTGACTCCAAATAAACATAGTCTACCTTTTGTAAATGAATTTCATCTGATATGAGTTTATTCCTGGTTAGAAAGGAGAACTTTTAGAGCTCACACAGAAACCATAGAGTGAACACTGGAAGTAAAACTGTTTATGTGTTGGACAGGACTTGTCCTCAGTAGTTGCACCTGCAGCCCAAGCCACTTTAGCCTCATTCAACCCCACACCAGACAGCTTACTTGGCACACCAGTTTTATAGTGGCACTTTCCCCTTGCTCTTTGTGCCTGTGATCTGTACAAGTTAGACCTCCAGAATGTTTTTATTTTGTCACTTCTCTATAGCATCTTACATGGATGACAGTGCAAACGTGGCACCATTGTTGCCTTCTGCACCATGTTGAAGGGCCTGGAAATGTGGTCTTAAGTGAGAGGAGAAGAAAAAGAAAAGACCTCAGTCCTGAGACCTGTGAGTCTGTGCTGGTAGAAAGACAGCTTTCTCCATGGTGAGGAATAACTAGAAAAGTGTCCACTCACAGTGTCTGGTTTGCCCAGGAAATGAAAATGAGAATCCATAGAGAAAAACAGTTGAGAATTGGATTGTTAATTTGACTCAACAAAAGAGTATGTGGAATAGTAGTGTAGAGCTGTTTGTGACTTTGACTCAGGGAGACAGTATTAGAATTTGTGGGTGAAAGTTTAAAATAATTTCTCCAAAACCTCAGAAAGTGCTTAGGTACTGTCTGTAACTCAAGAGCAGCCTTGGGCTATGTTGTGGTCTTTAAATGGCTGAGGCTAAACACGTCGAGGTGACATTTTGCAGAGACCTTGTAGGGTTCAGTATTTGCCAGAGTGACCTCAAACATCCCTTTGAGCAGATATCCTGGGATTGTACGTGAGCACTTCGAGATGTCTTAGAATAAAAGAAGTCATTACTCAGGGAGTGAAGGGTTTATTGCATAATGGAGTGAAAGGTAAGTGAAGTCAACTGGGAATCAAGAAGGCCTGGGATCCTCATTCTGGTTCTGAGATACATAACTAGGAGAGAAATTCTAGGAGTCACAAGATGTAGCTCTTAATACATAACCCATTAGGGTGTCCATGAGTTATCAATGAATTAATAAATGTCAGTTTAACACCTGCAGAGAATAGTGCCTGATGTATAGTAAACGTACATAAGTGATAGGTACTTTAAGGCTAAACATAGTTTGAAAATAAGGAGCAACAGGAACCCAACCCTGGATCTCATTTCTGGTTCTAAGAAATACTGTATGGTGAGTTGTAGAGATCTTCAGATGTGGATAGTGATGATATACGTGTAGGGAAGTGTAAACATATCGCAAAATAATGTTTATAGCAAATTGAGAGGTTAAAAATAGAACACAGTGGGAAGAGGATGATAGTTAAAATGTTTCTGTGTTTTGGGGGCCAGGGATTTAGCTCAGTGGTTTTGCTGCCTGCCTCACAAGTGCAAGGACCTGAGTTTGATCCCTGGTACCAAAAACAAAAATGTTTCTGTGTTTTTACATTTTGTGTGTGCGCAGTTAATGTCAACCATAATCTTTTTAAATGCATGTTAAAATTTCAAAATTAATTATAGGAAATATATACAGTATATTATCTCTAAGAGGTAATAAGATGTAGAATAAGAAAAAGGAGCAAAAAATTTCTTAAAAATTGAGAAATGAACATAGGGTACATGAAACAAAATAAGATGGCAAAATAGTTAAACTACATCCATCAATAACTACAGTAAATGTAAAAGTATTAAAGTAGCCAGAGGGGGAGAATATCAAAGCTAAACAAACCCTAGCCATATGCTGTTTACAGAGACATTTTAAACAGCACATAAAAAGTCCTTGCAGGGCCAAGGATTTATCTGAGTGGTGCCATGCCTGCCTCACAAGTGCAAGTTCCTGAGTTCGATCCCTGGTACCAAAAAAAAAACAACAAAAAAGTTGTCCTTGCAGCTATAAGTAACAATAAGAATGAGTTTTAATAATAGTGTTGAATGAAACAGAACAGTCTCAGAAAGCAATGCACATTATGGTACTCATAAAACAGAAAAATAAGTGAAACTAAACTTATTTAGACATGTATATGCAGGTGATTGTTATTACCTATAGTAAGTATTCAGGGGCTGAAAGTTTAGCACTTGCCAAGCATGTGAAAAACCCTGGGTTAATCCTTAGCGTTGCAAAAAGAAAAGAAAAAAATTAAATTCTCTATAGCAGTTAGGAGTAAAGCTACCATAACATTTTTATAAAACCTTATTTAATATGTAGTTTTCTCATTAACAGTGTGCCTAGGGCCAGCCAACAGCACCATTCATTACTCATGCTTGAATAAAGCTTATCCAGTCTATCTTTTCTCCAGAAGCCGCGTTAGAGCATTCTTGCACAAGAACACTAGGCAACATGCTTGGGAACCGTTTTAAGCAGTAAAATCAACACAGAAATGGAAAAACAGCACGAAGTAAACCGTGAAAAGAATACTTGTCTTGAGAGCCAAGAGAAGAAAGAAGTTAGATTATCTAGAACAGGCCCTTGAAGGGGATATTGATACCCTGGCATCTTTCCCTGCTTCCTGACTGCCATGAGGTAAACAAGCCTTCACCACTTGCTACCACCAGCCCGAGCAAAAGGGTCAAACAACCATGGACTGAGCCGCGAGCCAGAATAAAACTTTCATCCTTGTAAATTGGCCATCTTGTATTTTGCCACAGTAACAGAAAGCTAACACAACTAAAAATTCAAAAAACTAAAATTGGTTGTTTACCAAGTGAAAGGTAAAAGGAGGCAGGGAAGTAGAGTAAGTAAATGAAAGTTATTGATTAATGATCTTGTTTGAGGCTGGTTGGTGGGTTCATGATATGAATAAAGAACCAAACATGAACTAAGGTGACAGTGTGGTATTATTTAGCTTTGTTTGAAAGTTAATAGCCATTGTCTTTAAATAAGAGAAATGATAGAGATACTGAAAATAAAGTGGAAAGTAGGAGGGACTTTTAAAAAATTATTGTTACCCAGTTGATACGATGGAAGAAAACCTTAAAATGCTAATGAGAAACATAAAAAAGACATATAATGTTTTTGGACAGGATTCAACATTATTTTGAAAGGTGTCAGTTCTCCCTAAGTTAAATTAAATATTTGTCATAATCCTAATAAAATATGTTCTTTTTGATCTGGAAAAAAAAAAAAAAGAAATGAAATAGAACTGGATTCAGGGTACAGCAGTACTTTTTACTATCCCTTGGTTTCCTAACTCTTATTTTTATCCTGATTTTAGAAACTCCACTGGTTTTATGCAATAAATAGTAATAATCTTTGAAAGTTTATATTAATATTAGGATAGTTTTTCAGCACATTTAGTTTGTAATGTGCCTTTTCTTTTACTCAAGACATGGTTTGTTTTCTGTCATCAATACTGCAGTGTCCTTCCATTTGACAATATGTACATTTTTATCATCCCAGCAGTTAAGATTTTTTTCTGTTCACATCTTTTATATTCATCAAAAATGTGCATTTCATTATTGTCTTATTTTTTAAGGGCATAAGTACTAATTAATGCTTTAAATATTCCAGAGACTTTAAAGAATAAATGAATAATGTATCATTATGCGGTATTGTATCTAAAACTTGTATTGTTTCAGGAAAAATAGAACTACAGATGGAGAGGGAACTTGATATAGTCTGTACCAATGTCTAAACTCTTAAATGTCAGTGTTAAAGCTGCTTTCTTTAAATGAAACCTTATTCTCTGAACAAAAATTCTTATTCCATGTAAGACAGTTTATTTTTCAAAAGAACAGCTGATCAAGTTTGTCCTTACTAGCATCCGAGAACATACTTTCATTCCTGAATCCCTCTCTTTGCTGTATTTGCTATATTAAATTATGTAGTTTCTTCAGCCTTCCCTTAAGAAAAGTTAATTTTCAATCCTTTAATTGATCTTTCTACTCTTCTGAATCCTCTTCAAATGTCCTTGTCACTTTTGTGCCATTAACATAGAAGCAAGGAAGTGGTAAGTAGATGCACTCACTAAGAAGAAAGTGATAAAAGTCTGTTACTAGATTGTAAGTGTATTATAAAAAGTGAAATGAAAATAATGTACAGTGTTAAGGAAATGATGTAGAAATTTTTATATTCTGGGAATTATTGGTTGAAAATTTTCTGACCATCCAGATAAATAGAAGCCACCCAAAAGGTGTAACCTTCAGCAGTAGATACTTTTCTGTGAAATGGAATAAATGATCTGCGTTGTATTCTTTATAATAATAAAATACTATCCAAATACATATGCCTTTAGTGATAGGGTGTGATAAAGTGCTTGGATTTATTGCCTGAATAAGGTTTAAAATGGGCATTTTGTCCTTGATCTCTATGTAATAACTTTTCCTTAGACCAGGATGACACTTCTGTCGTAGTAGCACTTTTTTCTCTTTAAGTTGTACTTTAAACCATGTTTCCACATTCTAATGTGTGAAAGAAAATGCCTTTTCTTCTATGTTGTCTTCCATGACTCCTTTTCCTCTATCTGGCCTATTTTTAAACTGATTAGTTTTTTAAATGAATTTTATTGAAATATGCACAAAGCAAAGTATATAAATTGTTAAGTGTGCAGCTGTAAATTCTTAGAAAATATACACATTTTTATAACCAGAACCTGGATCAAAAAAATAATAATGGGCAGGGTATTTAGCTCATTGGTTCCACCACCTGCCTCGCAAGCGCAAGATCCCAAGTTCGATCACCAGTACAAAAAAAAAACAATGCAAGTTTCTTTTATGCTCCTCCAGATTTCAGCCTTAATGGTCATCAAGAAGTGTATCTTGGAAAAAAAAAAAGAAGTGTATCTTGGGCCAGGGATTTAGCTCAGTGGTGCTGCTACCTGCCTTGCAAGCGCAAAGTCCCAAGTTTGATCCCCAGTACTGAAAAAAAAAAAACAACAAAAAAAGCGGAAGTGTATCTTATTCTCAAACTTTACATAAAGAATTTTGTAGTATGTTCTCATTTGGGCTTGGCTTGTTTTCCTTAACATTATGCTTGTAAGGTTTATCTTTGATTATTTGATATGGTAGTATTTTTTAATGCTTTGTAAGATTATGTGAATCTATAATTTATCCATTTTACTGGATAAATGTCCAAATGTACGTTTCAATTGCTTCTAGTTTTTATTATGTATAATTTATGTATTTTTTGGTGCACACACATAAAGATATATATATATACACGCATATTTTGGGGGTATATACTTAAGAATAGGTTGTTAGGTCATACTCTCCATATATGTTTGGCTTTATTGCACTCCCACATTTCCGAAATGGTAGTATTGGTCAGCTTTTGGGTGGCTGGGGAAAATGCCTGACATACACAACTAAAAGGAGGAAATGTTTTATTTGGTTCAGTTTCATGGGTTTCAGTCTATGATGGGATGGTTCTAATCCTGTGGATCTAAGGTGAGGCAGAACATCATGGCAGAGGGGAATGGTCAGAGTAAAGCTGTTCAGCTTGGAAGCAGAGTACAGGGGAACAGCACCAGCAAGAGATACACCCTCCACAGGCATGCTTCCTGTGAACCATCTCCACCAAGAAGGCCTAGCCTCCTAACAGCACATTCAGCTGTGAACATCAGCTGATAGCCCACTAATGATTGTAGCACCCCCCATGATCTGAGCACCTCTCCAGAAGTCTCTTAATCCAGTCAAGTTGACAATTAAGATTGCAGATAAAAGAAAGAATTAAGATGTGGTATGTACATGTACCAATGAGGAATATGGTCATTATGTACTACAAACATGTACTAATAAAAAATAAAAATTGGAAAAAAAAGATTAACTGGCACAGTGGTCATAACAATGTATAGTCTATAGAATTTTTGCTCCTTCCTTAAGTTTGGGCTTGAGAATTAAGTTGATATAAGACAGATCAACAAGAAAAAAACTGAATATTTTTAATAAAAATTTTACATAATATAGAAATCTTCATATGAAATGAAACAAAGATGCAATTAGAGGTGAATTCTTAGAAATGAGTTAGATAGTAGAAAATTATGAAAGTGTAAGAAGACAAAGGGGCTTGGGCTAAGTGGAAAAGTGTCTAGGAGGGTAAGGATTCATCTAACAAGGTATGTTTGCCAGGCACAGTGCTGCACACCTGTAATCCTAGCACTCGGGAGGCTGAGGCAGGAGATTACTGAGTTTGAGGCCAGCCTGGGCTATGTAGTGAGACCCCGTCTTGGGGGAAAAAAAAAAAAAATTTGTACATATTTCCCTGTTTTTAGCTTCCTGTTCTTGATAGCTTTCCCTGTCTTTAGTTTTCCTGCTGGAATAGGGAGGACATTTTTCACATGGGAATTTCATTTCCTGCTTTTAAGAAACAAATGGAAGGAAGCTCAGAGTAATCTTTTTTACATCTGCTGTCTTTCATCTGCCTTTAACTCGCAGTAGTCAATATCCTAGAATAACATATTTTTAACTCCTTCAGTTCCTACCAATAGTATTTAAATCTTCCAATTTTTATATATCCTCACACTTGATATTCTAAACTTTGGCCATTTCACTGATTGTTTCATGATACTTCATTGAATTTTTGCAAATATTTTAATAACATGCATACAGAAAAATACAGAAAGCATAGTATTATTACTTTATGAATTTTTGCAAACTTAACACGTCTGTATAACCACTGAATTTTTTTTTTTGGTACCGGGGATCGAACTCAGGTCCTTGCGCTTGCGCAGCAGGCACTGAAACCACTGAGCTAAATCCCCAACCCGACGTCTGTATAACCAAAAATCACTTCTCTCCAAGGGGAACTAACTTATCCTGATCTCAATCATGTGATGATTTTATTTTACAGTATTATATAAATGAGTTCATATATCAAGTACTCTTTCACCTGGCTATTTTTGCTTAATATGTTTGTTATATTTGGCCATGTTGCTTTTTTGTTATATTCATTTATTCTCATTGCTCTCTAGAATATACGTGAGTGAATTTACCCATTCGACTGTAGTTGAGGATTTAAATATTTTCTAGTTGAAGACTATTACAGATAGTCCCATATGAACATTCTTAGGTAAGCCTTTTGTTGAAAACATACATGCCAATCTAATTGTTGTATACCCAAGATTTGTGCAGTCAGTCATAAGACATGTGTATGTTAACCTTAAGTATAATCGTTTTCCAAAGTGGTTTACCAGCTTACACTCCTGCCAACAATAAATGAAAATTCAATTGCTTTCACATCTTCACTAAGGTTTGATATTGTCTTTATTGTAGCTAGACTGGTAGGTATTGAGTAATACCACATTGTGATTTCAATTTGGACTGAGAACTAGAAAACTTGAACACATTTTTATATGTTTAGGGAGCAGTTGGATATCCACTTGTGTAAAGTCCCATTTGCCCATTTTGCTCAAAGTCACTTTTGCCCATTTTCTGGTTGATCTATCATTTTCTTTATGATTTGTGGATGTTCTTCATATATTCTGGAAGAAAGTTTTTTATTGACTACATGTATTATAAGTATTTTCTCATACCCACTGGATTATCTTTCTTTCTCCCCAGTGGTTTGTTTTTGTTTTGTTTTGTTTTGTTTTGTTTGGTACCAGGGATCAAACTCGGGACCTTGCCCTTGCAAGGCAGGCAGCGGAACCACTGAGCTAAATCCCTGGCCCTCCAGTGGAATTGTTTGATGATCAGAAGTCTTTTAGTGTAATTTATTAATTTTTTTCCTTGCAGTTAGTACTTTTAGTGCCATTTAAGAAGTTACTACCTCCCCAGATTCTCTTATGTTACGTTCTGAAATTTTTATCGTTTTTACCTTACACACGGAGACCTACAGTCCATCATTTACTTTTGTGGATAGTGTGAGGTCAGGTCATTTTTTTCCATGTGTATATCCATTTGATACATTATCTCTTTTTGAAAAGCCCTTACACACCACTATGATAGTCATTACACTACATCATTAATCAAACAACTTGTATTAGAAGTTTGTTTCCTGGTATTCTGCTTATTTGTATATTCTTAGACAAGTACAATAATTTTAATTACTGTGATTTTATGAGTTTTGTTATCTTTGAGCTTTTGTTTCTTCAAAATTTTAATTGTTATGTTTCTGTTTTTGCAATCACTTCCTCAATTTCACACACACACATGCACCTCATCTACTGAGATTTTGATTGAGGTTGTACTGACTCCGAATCAGTTTAATTGATACCTCTGTGATGTAGATTCTTTCAATCCGTAAATTTATCCTATATTTTTATTTATTAGAGCTTTCTTTGATTGCACTCAGTATTTTGTTGTTTTTAGTGTAGGAGACTAGCAAATCTTTGCTAGGATTATTAATTTGTGCTTTCTCCCTTGTTTTCTTGATCATTCTTGTTAAAGGTCTATGTTAGCTTCACATTGCTGTGACAAACTACCTGAGAAAAACAACTTAAAGGAGGAAAAATTTACTTTGGCTCCTAATTTTAGAAGTTTTAGTCCATGGTTGGCTGGCTCCATTGTTGCTGGGTCTGTTTTGAGGCAAAATATCATGGTGGAACTGCATGGTAGAGGAAAGCTGCTTGTCTCATGGCAGCCGTAAAACAGAGAGAGAAGGGAAGCACCCCTCGGAGGGGCTGGGGACAAGATACAGTCCCAAGATGTAGTCTCCCTGTCTGCCTGACCACACCTTTCAGCTAGGCCTCATCACCTCCCAGTAATGTCTTCAAATTATGAATCTATCAATGGATTAATCTGCTGATTTAGACCAGTTATCTTCCAGAACTCCTACCTCTGAACATGTGAGACTTCTGAGGGATATTTTACACTTAAACAGTAACAAGGTCTATGAGTCTTTTCAAATAATCAACTTTGGTTTTGATTTCATTAATTGATTTTCTAATAATTTCTACTGCACTTATTTTGTCTTTATTTTTGTGTTTAATGTGCTGTGCTTTCCTGATCTCTTGATTTGGCCACTTAGATAATTGATTTCTAGTCTTTTTCTTACCTATGCATGTAAAATCTTCCTCTAAGCATAGAGTTATCTACATACTAAAAGCTTTTTGTATGTCTCAGTTTCATTATCAGTTTGAGATATTTTCTGGGTTTTGTTCTTTTGGTTTTTTTGTGGCTTCTGGGCTTATGGCTTATTTAGAAGTCCACTGCTTATTTTCCAAACATTTGAAGCTTTAGAGTTATCTTTTCCTATTGAGCTCTAGCTAATTTCCATTATGGTTAGAAAAATACTGTCTTTCAATCTCTTTGAAATTTCTTGAGACTTGCTTCATGGACCAGCATGTGGTTAATTTTGAAAAGTGTTAAACTTGGACATGTATTTGGTTCTTATAGTTTGCAGTATTGTATGTATGCTATTTTGTAGGGAACAGAGAAAGGGGACGTTACTAGAACCACTGCAGTAAGTCCTAGTGTCCTGCAAGCCACGGCAGCACAAGACGAATTAACTTATTATTCAGGAAAGGTAGAAAAAATGAGACTTCTAAGAAACTGAGCCTTGGGCCCGCTCAGTGCTGCTCTGGGTAGCAAAGACAAAGCCCCGGAGCTTACTGCACCTTTTATTCAATAAGTCGGGGAGAAACAAATGTAACAAATGACTAACAGAGAGTTCAGTGCATTGGGATAAACAAGGTGTAACAAATGACTAGGGGGTTCTCGCTTTGGCAGCACATATACAAATGACTGGGGGGTTGTGGAAATCCAAGAACAATGAGGAACTGAGTAGATGAAGATTTTATTCCTCCCACGATGTCTTCAACTGGTGTAATCTTGTCCTGGAGCATCATAGCATCACCGGATCATTGAGGTCTCAGTTGTGACCAGAGGCCAAAATGGAATTATGTCTCAAAATGCCATAGCTGGCCTGTAGGCAGGAGAACTAGGCCTAATCAAGTGATTTTTCCCTAAAATTATGTAGTATTGCTCCTAACACTATTTCAGTTAAGTAGATTAACTATTTCTTCAGATCTGCTGAATCCTTATTGATATTTTGTTAATTCTGTCAATTATTGAGAGATATTTTTCCAGTTTACTGCTGTGAGTGTGGCTATATCTACTTTTCTTTATACTTTTTTTCTGCCAACTTTTGCTTCATAGATTTTGAAACTACATTATTAGGTACGTCCAAATATATAATTTTTGTATCTTTCAGGTGGAGCCCCCCTCATTACTTTGTTTAGTTCTGTAGCATTGTTTGTCTTAAAATCTACTTTGATTATAGCAGCATTCTTTTTTTTTTGGTACCGGGGATCAAACTCGGGACCTTGCTGTGAGAGAGGTGGTGGAACCGCTGAGCTAAATCCCCAGCTCAGCAGCGTTCTTGTATTTGTATGATATATCTTTTAAGCTATCCTTTTATTTTTAATATTTTGGTGTTCTAATATTTAAAATGTCTTTTTAAGTAGCACATAATTGACTTTTTATTGTTGTTTTGTTTTTGTATCTAGTATTCTTTCCTTTTTCTTTTAATTGGCCTTTTCAGTGTATTTATACTTACTGTAATTCCTGCTGTATTTGGGTTTATTTTCTATTCTATGAGTTTTCTGTTTTAGTTTATCTTCCTTAGGATTGCAGCTATTTTAATTCTCCACCCCACTATATTGGCTAGTTGTTTATATATCCTTTTAATGACAAAATTAAAAATTATAACAACATTTTGGCTCATTATTATTTCAGTATAAATTAGTATTTTGTTCCTTCCCAGTCATTGCTAGGAGTTTAGAATATTTTAAGGTCTATTCTTCTCAATACTTTAAAGCTATTGTCATATATTTTAATTATATTTTATATATTTCAACTTGTCATTGCTTTGTAATGTCAGTATTTTTTTGATATACTTATGTATTTACTGTGTCTCTTACTCCTTATTCCTTTACACATTTCTGTATTTCCATCTATAATCATTTTCTCTTTTTTTTTTACACAGTATTGGGTATTGAACTCAGGACCTTCTCACTGAGCTACATCTCCAGCCTGCTCACTCACTCTTTCTTTCTCTCTCTCTCCTTTTCTTTTTTTCTTTCTTTCTTTCTTTCTTTCTTGACAGAATCCTGCTGAACTACTAAGTTGCTCAGGGTGGGCAGGATCTTGCAATCATACTGCTTCAGCCTCCCACAGTGCTGAGATTATGTTCATATGCTGCCATCATGTCCTGCTAATCATTTTCTTTAATATTTCCTTCAATGGATATTTGCCAGTGAAAGATACTTTCTGTTTTTGTCTGGAAATATCCCTATTTTGCCTTCATTATTGAAAGATCTTTTCTATGAACATAAAATTCTGGTTGCTCATTATTTCCTTTCAGGAGTTTGAAATGTCATTTCATTTGTTTTCGGGCTTCCATTATTTCTGCTGAGTAACCAACTGTTTTATTCTGTTTTATTCCTTTGTCTTACTCTCCTTCCCCAGCTGCTTTTAAGATTTTCTCTTTGTTCTTCGTTTTTAGCAGTTTTACTATCATGTGCATATGTATGATTTTCTTTGTAGTTACTCTTCTTTTGGGCTTACATATGTTCTTAAATCTGTGGATATCTTTTACTAGTTTTATAAAATTCTTAGCCTTCAGATTAAAGGCCATCAGATATTGCCTCTGCCAAATTCTCCCTCCTTTCTCTTTTTGGAATTCAAGTTAGATCTGTTCACCATAAAATATTTTTATGATTTTTCTATTCTTTTTTGTTCTTCAAGCTTCAAACAAAATATTTTCTACTAAATGTATCTTTGTGCGTATTAAATCTCTTCTGCTATGTCTATATTATTCTTATTGTGGTTTTTTTTTGTTGTTTTTGAGACAGGGTCTCACAATGCAGTTCATGCTGGCCTTGAACTCACTAGGTAGCCCAGGCTGGCCTCGAACTTGTGGTGATCCTCCTGCCTCAGCCTCCCAAGTGCTGGGATTACAAGCATGTGCCACCATGCCTGGCTGTTACTGTGTTCTTAATTTCAGTTATTAGATTTTTTTTTCAGTTTTAGAATGTCCATTTTGATGTTTTAAGAAATCAGATTTCATAAATAGGACACACGTATAAATACAGAATAGTTTCTCTGGTGTGAGAAACTGAAAGTGTAAATAAGGACTAAATGTATAATAGGTCATGTGAAATAGGAAGAAAAGGGGCAAA
>NW_004624792.1:7774561-7821197 GCF_000247695.1 Heterocephalus glaber | reverse complement strand
GAATGGAGTACTACTCAGCCATAAAAAATGAGAAATTAGAGACATTTATAGCTAAGTGGATGCACATTGAGGCAGTACTCTTAAGTGAAATAAATAGGACACACTTGTAAATACCAAATCGTTTCTCTAGTGTGAGAAACTGAAAGTGTAAATGAGGACTAAAAGGTATAATAGATAATGTGAAATAGGAAGAAAAGGGGCAAAGTGGAAGTGTGAGTGGTAGGGGAAAGGAAAGAAGGGAATGGAATTAATATGAGAAAATGAAAAAATGTAAACAAAGTCTTTATAAATAGGGAGCGATGGAGGAGTTGAAGGGAGGGAGGGGAAGGGGAAAAAATAAGAACCAAGAGAGATTATGTGAAGGTGCAAATTTCCAATAATGAATGTCATTATAGTGTAAAACTAAAATGTACCAATAAAATTATTTTTTTAAATGCCAGTACATTTCATCCTTTTTTTTCCATTTTTAGGTCTGCCAATATTTTCATAGCATTTTAATTAATTTAAGATTTATTAAATTATTTTATGGCTTAGCAGTTTGCTGAGTGTTATTGTGCAAATTAATGAAAGTATGGAGCAACATGGAGGTTCAAATTTAATAGAAGGGAAATAAACTGATCATTAGACCACATTAAAGTACTAATGGTGAGATTTGGACTGGACCATCCAAAGGTTTGAGTTTGAAAAACAGAGAAAGGAAGATCTTATGAGCAAGAACTCAGATGTGTATACAAGATAAGTGAAGAGTAAAAAATTTAACCATTGAGAAAACAGAGTGTTTAACCATTATATATTGGAGGGCTATGTTTAAAATAATGGGAAATTAAGTGGTAAATAAAAGTATCATCAATAGTCCAGAAAGATTAGAGTTGATGAAGTAGACAGTACAATGCCCATATCAATTGCAAGGAGTTAGATAATACCATTACTATTTTAGGAAGGTGAGTAGATTAGAGTAAGGAGGAGGTCAGTTAGAAGGCTTTTATAGAAATTTGAGGAATTCAACTTAGATATTGTCTTCAAAATATGTCTATGCCCTTTGGTTTAGTAATTCTATTTCTAAGACTTCTGAGAAAATATTCCAAATGTTTGGTGTCTGAAGGAACAGAGAACTGAACCAGATGAACCAAAGCAACATTTTTTCTTTCAGTACTGGAGACTGAACTTAACACCTTTTCAATTAGCTATATCTTTCAGAGGGACTTAGTAGTAGAACTCATGTCATACATTTCATGAATTTCTTTGGTAAAGTCTTAACATCTCTTCATAATATTTTGTATGAGTTCCTCAAGTGTAATTTTATAGTTGAATCTTTGACTCAAGAAAACCAAATTTGGGGGCTGAGAATTTAGCTCAGCGGCACCGCTCTTGCCTTGCAAGCACAAAGTCCTGAGTTTGATCCCTGGTACCAAAAAAAAAAAGAGAACCAAATTTTACTATAAGCTCTTTCTTTGAAGAGTTCAGATAGACAGCAACAATACAATTTAGCTTGAGGCTCTTTTCTTCTTTTGTTTTGTCTTATCTCAATTTTCATTATCTTTTTTTAAGTGAGAATAAAAAGCAAGAAAAAAATAAAATTAGGGAACATTTGAAACCTATTTATCTTTGTTTTCTTCTTCTTTCATAGGTTGCTTTCTGATTCTAAACAGATGAACATTTTAAGAAAAGCAAGATCTTACATAAAACAGGGCGAGTTTGATGAAGCAGTAAGTACCTGGGCCTTGTGGACAGAAATAACTGATTAGCATCTCCAGGTATGGTGATGGGGAGCACACTGGGCAGGCCAGGGAGCTTTCCTGACGAGCTGGGTTAGCCACAAACCTATTTATCTTTATTTTAGGTAATATGGATACCTTTAGGGGAGTTAGCAATAGAAATGAATATTATTGCCATTTTTAAAGTGAGAAAATACATTTCAAGATACTCTCACCCTCTTTTGTATAATATTTTAGAAAACCACATATTTGCCACTTACCCCATCAGAAGTTTCATACTGAAGCTTTGCTTCTTCCCAGCTCTTACCCTATTGTGTTTTTCACTAATTCTTTTCTTTATCAAATAATCATATAATTTGAAGTCAGGAGCAAGTTCTATTTTCATTTTCTAAAATTTCCTAAAATTGCCTAAAGATCGCCAATCTATGCATTTCTACTGGTTTATTGTGGTTTTAAAATGACAAGCTTATTGTCCTTTAAAATACTAAGCCACTTTAGTAATGTTTTATACCAGATGTGGGTAATCTGAGAAAGTAAGAAATGAAATATATATGGTTACCTACTGTATGTTTAGTTATATGTAGCTATATTATATATATGTGTGTGTGTATATATATATATACACACACACATATATGGCTAACCATATCTGTGTGGTTGAGACCTGCGTTAGAGAAACTTCATCTCCTTTATTGTATCATCTGAAGATCATTTCTGTAAAGTGAATTATTTCAAAATGCTGCATATATCATAGATAGTTTATATTAAAATGCCCTTTATTATCATGAGTACAAAGTTCACTTTATTGTGGAATATTTCTCATCTTTTTTGTGAAGATCCTCAGACAATTAAAATCTATTTTCAATCCAACATCTACCATTATTATTGTAATTTACTACAATGGTTTGACTGTTAGGAACTTTACCATTTTTCTTTCTTTGAAATTTAGGTTTTGGGAGCTGGGAATTTAGCTCAGTGGCACCACAGCTGTCTGAAATTTAGGTTTCCTTTATCTTCTCATGTGCAAGATATATATGTATATATTTTTTTCTTTTCCTTCCATAGATCTCCCTTTGCAAGGAGCTGATTCATCTTGCATTGAAAGGATTGTCCTATTATCACACTTACGACAGATTATTTTTGGGCACCAGTGTTGTTATTGGTTTTGTGGGATGGACAACTTACGCTTCTTTGTTGATCATCAAGTCTCATTCCAACTTAACAAGACGTGTTAGTAAAGAAGTTAAGGTAGGTTCAAAAAAATATAATGAAGATTTAATTGATGGTATAAAAATCTCTAAGATTATGGAAATAAATCTACTCAATCATATATTAAATTCATAGAATGTGTAAGTCATTGTACTAGGTTAACTCATCTTTTATTTGCTTTTGTTATACTGGATCTTTTTTCTGTTATCTCTTATTTCTTCAGTTGGTAGGAAGATGTATTAATAATATTGACCCTATAATTTATCAGGACTATAAAAATATCTGTATAAATAATTTGAATTCTCCTGTAGTCTCAGTGATGTTGATTTTTTATTCTTTTTTGTAACTACTTAACACATTATAAGCATTTCATATCTTTCTTGTATACATAATCAAAAAACTATTTCAAAGCAATATACTTAACTTTATCTAGTATTAATTTTGAGAGCTAGAAAACAGTAACATCACTTGCTCAAAATGTTTGTTTTTAAATAATGTATATGTTTTTCTATATTCTTTCAACTTTCAGAAATATCTCAAATTACAAATTGAGATTCTATAGGGCCAGGGATTTAGCTCAGTGGTTCCGCTGCCTACCTTGAAAGCGGAAGGTCCCAGGTTCGATCCCAGTTCCCCCCACCAAAAAAAAAAAAAAGACAAAGTGGAGATTCTATGTATCCTTACTTAAGAATGCATTCTTAGTTTGCTGTGCTTTCAATGATAACAAAATTTTTAATAACTTATTTAAACAGAAAACTGTAGCAGTTCATATTGCCTTTATTACATTAAAACACATTACTCTTTTAAAATATATTGCTAACCATCATTTACCACTTCCATTTCCTTTCTTCATTTTCTGTAATAATTATCACCATGTCCAAATCCTCTAAAAAATAATATATTCTCATGTTGTATTTCTAATAATAGTGGTGTGTGAATATTTCCAGTGATAATTTTTCCAGTTTTATATTTTCTTTTTTTGTCACAGAGGGAAGAAATTAATATTAGTTCAATTTTTATAAGGCTTAAGTGAATCTTAAATAATTTCCTTCAAGTAATTTTAATTCTTTGAATACATGTAAAGTTGTTTAAAATAGGAATGATTTCCTACATTCAGAAAGAGACACAGAAAGGACTATTTTGGTAATGGATATATCTACATAAAGTACTGAGTACTAGAAGTATATTCTGCCATCTTAGACTCTTAACAGTATTAGAAGTAAACATTATAATTTTAGTTTACAAAAAAGGGAACTACAGCTGAATGGAATGAAGAATCTTGTGAAGGCCACTCAGAGTTTGAAAGTCTGACATTTGCATCCAGAACAGTCTTGTACCAAAATGCTTTTTCATCTTTACCCTGATGTTCAGGTTACTGAGAAAAGGTATGATGTTTTTAGACTGATATGTCAACAGATTTCATAGCTGATACTTCTTTGTTATTCATCAATCTGAAAATGCAGCCTGCATTTCATTGAGTGTTCAGCATAACGTTAGATGCTATACAGCAGTGATGGTGAACCTTATAGATACCCGAGTGCCCAGCTGCAACCCAAAACCCACTTATTTATTGCAAAATGCCAACACTGCAATTAAACCTGAATATCCAGTGCTCGGCTGCTGGGGCAACTTGGCTAGAGTGCCAACAGAGAGCACCCTGCACTGCTGCTGCAGCACATGGACCATAGGTTCACCATCACTACTATATGGGCCAAAGCAGATTTTGCCATCAAAGAGTTTAGAATTAAATAAAGTAAGTAAAAAATGTAGTTACACACCATCTTGCCAGATACTGGTCTGTGGTATACTACACATTATACAAGACAACCTTAATATATGTTGTTTGAGGTAATATAAAAACTATTATGTTTAAATACAAGAGAACTCATTTTAACTAGGGAAACAGAAAAAAATGAGTCTTGGTGGCAGAATTTGATAGAATATATGGACAGAATGAGAATTAAAGCAAATTGAATGATATAACCAAAGGCAGAGCTGAGAGAACATACTACTATGCTGCAATAGTAAGTAATTTTATGGAGTCTCCATTGTCTTAGGTACTTTAGTGAAGTTATTCAGTTAAGTTTAACATTATCCTAAATTGAGTGGTTACTACTCTTACAATATGGATGATGGGAGAATTTGGGCTCAGAGATATTACATGTTTTCTTCAAGAATACACAGGTTCTAAAATACAAAACTCATATTTTCTAACGCTTAAATTCTTGCTCTTACTGTAATGTGCTGTCTTTAAAATACATTTGGGTGGAATATGGAAGGTTTTTTTTAAGGAACTGATAAGAGATAATATAGTATTAGTTAGGTCAAATCAATTATAGGCCTCAAATGCTGGACTATTTTCTTTGAACTTTATTTAATGAAAATTTGGTGTCTCATTTAGGCCTTAACCAGGAAACAGAATAGGTAGGAAATATAAAGAAATTTAGTGTGGGCCAGGGATTTAGCTCAGTGGTTTCACTGCCTGCTGCGCAAGCGCAAGGACCTGAGTTCGATCCCTGGTACCAAAAGAAAAAAAAAAAAAAGAAAGAAATTTAGTGTAAGGAATTGACTTATGCAGTTGTTAGTTAGGCAAGGGCTAAATCTATAGGTCAGACATCAGGAGGGACAGGCTGGACTAAGCAGCCAGGAGCTGAAGCTGCACTCAGTGGGTAGAATTTCTTGTTCTGGGAAGCTTCAATTCTCTTAAAGACTTTCAGTTGATTAAATCAGGCCCACCCAGATTATCTAGGATAATCTTCCATTCTTAAAACCAACTGATTATGGATCTACTTTCACAGAAACACCTAGATTAATGTTTGAATAATTGGAGACAATAGCTAGTCATGTTGACATATAAAACTTACTGTATTAGTTGAGGTTATTTAAAGTATTTTGAATCCTTTTGTTCTGTTTACAAAACATTCTGATTCCTCTTCAGTGAGAGTTTGAAGTCTTGGGAAGTGACACAATCTTAACAGTTCTATAGGAAGAATAACATGGAGTAGTCTATAACTGAAGGGAGGCATGAAGAACAGTTAGAAGGTCAGACAGTTGCAGCCATGCATGTATTAGAGTGTGGTGGTATAGGGAGGCTTCGCAAAGGATGTTATTGCCACAGTACAATCATAAAGGATAGGTAGAGCAGCCTCATAGGGAAAAAGAGACAGAGAAGGAGGGAGGGAGGGAGGAAGAAAAGGAGGGAGTGGGGAGTAGGGGGAGAGAACAAACGAACATGCAGAGAGAACAGCATGTGATGTGCCCGGAAAGGAGTATGGTATCTTCTTGGAAGAGCTACAAGTGGATAGAGGGCTTGTAGGGGAGGGAGAAATGAGCTTACAACAATTATCCTCCATTGCTAGATGAGGAAAGAGAGCTTCAGAACAGCTAAATGGTTTTCTCAAATTGACAAGCAAATAGAATGGCAGCCTCAGAATTAGATTTGGGTCTGACTCCAAAGCTTATGTCACTTCTACATGACTGTATCCCCCAGATTCTAGAGATCACTTTTAATTTATTGCTATTACAGGAAAGTACAATGACTAGTCTCTTGCCTTGAAATGTAATTTTCCACAACTCCCCGTAATTGAGCTTTGTATTTAATTTTGATATACTCTTAGCTTCTCCTTTGCTTTTTTTTTTGGTACCGGAGATCGAACTCAGGACCTTGCGCTTGCAAGGCTGGCGCACAGTGCCACTGAGCTAAATCCCTGGCCCTAGCTTCTCCTTTGCTTTTGCTCGTTCTGACGTCTTTTGCTTTACAACTAAATATTTTTTTTGCATGTTTACTTTATTGCTTTCCCTTGGTCTCATGTTACTTGGAAAAATAAAAAATATTAACCCCATAAACTATTGTGTCTCCACTTGTGTGATTTAAATTCTCGTGTCTCCATCTGTATGATTTAAATTCCTTGAAAGATGGAACTCAGTAGAGATGATAGCACTAAGTGTGTAACTTAAGTGTTTTTTGGATAAAGAAATACTCACAAGACATAGTTTGTTGTTTTGGGGGGAGCCAGGGATCAATTCAAGATTAAGTGGAAAATATCCTCACTCTTATTTAAAATCCTTTCAATTTTATTGCCTTTGTAGGATGAGCAGAACCTGATTCTTTATGATGTAGTTTCCTACAAATAGATGTCAATTCTCAGTCTTGTGTGCATCAAAAGATTAACTATACTATATTGTATTGACTCTAAAATTTCAAAATTTTTTTAGATAATCATTTCACTTTTTAAGGTACAGCAGTGCTAGGTATCAAACCTGAGACTCACACATGCTGGGCAAATGCTCTAGCACTGAGTTGTACCCTCAGGCATTCAGATACTTTCATTTCATATTATTTTACCATTCTCAAAAGAAGTTCTCAGCACTTAAAATGAATAACTGCCTCAGTCATCTTCAGCTTTAGAGACTTCATCTGACAACCTCTGTTTTAGTTTTGTTAAATATGAGATTATTATTCCCATTTTATGGATGGAGTAAAACGAAGTCTCAAAAAAGTTTTATACTTATTTATGATTCACACAGCGAAAAGGTATCAGATCCAGGAAATGTATTCTGATCTGTCTGCCTCTAAACTTAGTTACAATACTGTTTTAGCCCATTTTTTTTTAATAATCATACCATAATTTATCCTTATTTCTTACTTTTCTATAACACTTTTTGCCAGTAGGGAAGAACTATAAGAAGGAAAGAAGCTCTTCCTTTTCCTCTCTAAATTTCCCTACATCCAGAGGCAGTTCTTAATTCTCACTTTATTTAGCATTGACTAACAAAGCAAGGGAAAAACAGAGTGAAAACTTGAAAGCAAAAGAGCACCACATTCCCTTTTTATTCCTTTTCTTAACCCCTTTTTCTTCTCTCCAGGGATACTTCACCTCTTCTAGAGTCCTTATACTACATACTCCCCTCTGACACCTACTTCATATCCTAGTACTCTTACTCGTGGTGTCAACAGCCTCCCCATAAATGAGTCCTTTTCTCAGTCATTGGAATGCCTGTCCTTGATTCACATGACCTACAGCCTCCACTGGCCTGCCTCGCCCAAGAAGGCTATCACCAGGGGCTTTTTTTTTTTTTGGTACTGAGATCGAACTCTGGACCTTGAGCTTGCAAGGCAGGCGCTGGAATCACTGAGCTAAATCCCTGGCCCCTCACCAGGGTCTTATACCAAGGAATTCCCTTGTTTCACAAGTGGTTGGGAGGAACAGATACGACTGAATGATCCTACTGTAGTTGACAGTAAAGAGAAGCCTGGGCAGGGTGTCAGATTGGAAAACATTGTTCTAGAGGAAGATTAAGTCTCAAAGTTTATTGTAAGCTAGCCAGAGAACTCAGTCAATATTTATAAAATTGCTTCTAGGAGAAAATATGTTCAGACTTGTAAAAGTCCCTTCTCTAATATGTTCTTCTAAATGACAAGTTTTTTTTTAATGTAGTTCTTAGAACCATTGAAATAAAGTAATATGTGTTTTTCATCTTATAAAGCCTCTTTTAAAAACCTATCAATTACCATGGGTTTGGAAGTGTTTCAATGTTTTGTTTAATTTTCAGAAACCAAGCCGTCTTCTGCCATGTATTTTTGTAGCTACTAGCATTTTAGTAGTATTTTTCCTGCTGATTCAAGCCTGTCCCTGGACTTACTATGTATATTGCTTGTTGCCAGTGCCAATATGGTATGCAGTTCTACGAGAGTAAGTAATGCTGCCTTATTTTTCCCCTTAATTGACAGTTAAGCCTGTATTTAAAATGTATTAGATTTCTGTAGCATGTCATCAAAGTTATTTTTAATACTCTCAAATCTCCAAACCCTCTCACTTCATTTATAACTGCAAAAATGTTGAATTAAAAACATCCTTTTTGTTGTACCTTTCCTTTTGACTTCATTTATTACCCTGAGGTTGCAGCGACCTTCTTCCCTTCTTTGTGTATTGTTTATAAGAAAAACCTGGAATAAAAGTAACATATCTAATATTGATTGTACAATGCCTAACATAACTTACAATTTGAACTTGTTTTATCACCTCACATTTCAGGATGTTTTCATGCTTTATGAAGAAATTTACATGGTTTTCCTTTTTCTGTAAATTTTTGTTCCTCTGTTGCTGGTCTTCATGTAAAGCTAGATAAATAAAACTTTGTAGTTAGTCAAGTCTAATACAAATAATGAATACTGACAGATTAGTCCATATTATTCACATATATTATAGTTCTACCTTTAAGTACTTTCTCACAAGTTGAACTCGAAATGTTTTTTATACCACTGTAAAAGGCTTCAAAAGTAAGACTTTTGGGTGAGTTTTGAACATTTTAAAACCATTAAAATGTACTAGTTCATGCTCAGAGGCAGCCAGAATCATGTTAGAAAGCTTGTGGATTTTTGTATTTGCATTTGTAAACTAGAATTTAAGCTTAGCCTTTTTCATCAAAGTATCCTCTCAGAAAACTATACCCCTAAAACAGACCAAGGAATGAGAGCCAAAAGTAAGGACATCCTCAAAATTGGCTAACATGTATATTGTGATGTTGTGCATATTTTTATTCTAATATTTAATGACTTTAGCTTTGACCACTTTTCCATCCTTTAAAAAGGGGTATTAGAAATAATTAAAATATTAAAAATATAAAAAATAAAAATAGTATTAAAGTGTTTAAAATAACTATTTTTATATAAAGAAAAAGATACAGGACATATGAAAAAATTTGAAAAAACAGGGTTGTTGGATATGCTTATTTAATTCATATTTTTTCTACTGTCATTTTCTCTGGTTTTACAATTTTTTGAAAGGTTTTATCCTTATAGAAATTCTGTTCTACATAGAACTCACCCTGAATTATTCAGTATCCTAATTATGAAGTAACATGTTTATCTAAACTTTAAGGGAACATGTGATTGATTTTGAAAGTATATTATATTCCATCTTTATCTTCTTGATAGATTATATTGAAAATAAAACATAAAATTCAGTTTTCTTTTAGGAAAAAAATCTTCTAAATGATTATAAAGAGCCACCTTTTGTTCCTCTGGGCCTCTTCACTGTTGAAACAAAAGAAACATTCTCCTTTTGATGAGTATTAGCTTTGCTTCCTTACATGGCACCTTAATAGTTTGATAACATTCTGCAGCCATTTTTCTCAATCAGAAAAAGGTCATAAGCCAAATACTACTGACCTTTGAAAATTACCTACTTATTGTACTACAAATGCTAAAGTTTTTCTTCTCAATAATGAAAAGTAAAAAGTACTCGAGTATGTAATTCATTTTTTATGGTTATAAATTCACAATTAGTATATAATTAGTAATATCTTAAATTGGGTTTGGAAAAGGTTATTTAGCTCAGTTAAAAATGCAGTTAATCGATCCCTGGTACAAAAAAAAAATGAAGTTAAGATTTTCCCTACCTAAGTTAGGAAAACTTACTTTTATTTTATTAAAACTGTTGAGATTTTTAATATAAAGTTATCTAGGTGAATTTTAAAAGATTTTTCAGTTTGTATACTTTTGGATTCATTACATTTTATTTCTGATGTTTGTAATTTAATGTACATACATTTAAATGAAGATCAAATAAGACATTTTTATTACTAATGTTTATAAAAATCAAGCAAACCTTTGTGATGATTTTCATATTAATTCAGAGATATTTTTCCTAAAATACTTATTTTTAAAAACGTAAGTAAAACTACTGAAACAAATCTATTAGATTATCTTAGTTTTTGAATAATCTGTAAGTAGAAAATTTCCCGATTTTTGGTTTTGTGTAAAGTTTTATTTTTTACTATATATAATTTTAAAATTCAGTACGTACTAGGGCCAGGGATTTAGCTCAGTGGCACAGCACCTGCCTCGCAAGTGCAGGGTCCTGAGTTTGATCCCTGGTATCAAAAAAAAAATTTAATACATACTATAAAACTCTTTTTTGTAATCTTTTGAAACAGGTTTCAAGTTATTCAAGATCTTGTTGCATCACTGTTGACCTTTCCTCTGAGCTGTTTTATTTGTTATCTGTTAGTCTTTATTTTGGGAATTGAAGTATTGGTAAGTAATACACCAACTGCAATATTTTCAGATTTCTTTGATATATATTAAATGATCTAATTTTTCATTTTTCTTTGGAATATATCTCTAGGTTCTCAGTTTTTTCTACCGCTGTATGCTTACAGCTGGACTTACTGCATTTGCGATTTGGCCATTTCTCACTCAGCTGTGGATTCAAGCAAAGGTATAAATATTCATTTTGACATAGGGCAGATTAGTAACTACTTTGTTTTGATATGTGTTTAATTTAAAGAATTATTTATTTTTAAACAAAAGGGTAAATTTTATTCTTACATAAAGAACCTGATGCTTTTGATAGGGAGACCAGGTTTAAATTTCAGTGATTCGGTTTAAGTTTCAATGATTAATTTAAATTTTCATATCAAGATGAGCCTGTTATGCAGTACTTGAAATGCTAGAGAAGCAGTGATTCATCCTTCTGTGAAGTACATCCCTGTTTTCCTTTAGTTTCAGGTTTCTAGATGAAGAAGGCCCAGGGCAGCACAGTGGCTTAGGAGTCAGAGGACTCACTTTCCTTCTGGCCCTAAGCCATTCCATTTTTTTTCTAGAGAAGTATGTATTCATAATAGATTTTGAAATATATAATTCTGCCAGGGATTTAGCTCAGTGGTTCCGCCACCTGCCTTGCAAGCATAAAGTCCTGAGTTCGATCCCTGGTACCAAAAAAACCGATAAAATATATAATTCTAATTTTCTTCCTTTAGCTAGGCAGGGTATTACAATATACTTCTACAAAGAACATTTTTATGTTTCCACTTTGATGCTTTTTGATGAAGATAGCAAGAAGATAAAAATATCTTCTTTCTGCCTAATAACTTATAAAAATCTCTAGTTAATGGGCTTACTAATCATTTTTTTCTTAATCTAATTATAAAAGTAGTCTTATTTCCCTGCTTGGCTAAGTCATGTTATTAGTTGGGCCAGTTTTCTTATAGCTGTCATCATCAACATATGATATAATATGAATTGAATATGACATTTGCTTTGAAATACCAGGTCCAAGATTAAATCCTGGCTGTTTCATTTACTAGTTGAGGACCTGGTATTACTTGTATTTTAACTTATCTGAGCTCAGTCTCCTCATCTCACATGTTATGAATAATAAAACTTGTCTCTTCGGGTTGTTGAGAATTAAATAAGATAATGCTCACATTGAGCCCAATACTATAACTACTATACGAGTCTCTTCACAAAATAACCATATTACTTTTTAAAGTAAACTGCTAAAAAGTTTTACATTTCCCCTTTAATTTTACATATTCTTGGTGAAACATTGAAAACAGTTTTTTTATACCATATTTGGCTAAAGATAACATTTTTTCTTGATTTTAGATCACCTCCCTGAGTTGGACTTTCTTCTGTTTGCTCCTGGCAGTATTCCCACTGATGCCTGTCGTAGGTCGAGTGCCAGATATCTCTCTCGTGTATGAATAGTATTTTCTTTTCTTTTAAATATAATTTTTTCTCAGTACCCTGAAATTTGAACCTAATCTTGTTTATGAGTTTAACTCACATGAATAAACTGAAAGTTAAAATATTAATATCAAATTATTAGTCATGATTTTAGCCTAGGCCTGAGCATTGTTTAGTCTCCTTGGAGATGCTTCTAGGCTTTCACAAAGAATGAAATTCTGCCAGTGATACCTTAAAATACCACCCTCCCCAAAAAAGACTTATGTCTTCTTTCTTTTACATGTTGGGGAATTGATGAAAATTTTAATTTCATGTAAGAAACCATTGCTAATATAAAAAAGATGCTAAGGGGCCGGGGGTTTAGCTCAGTGGTTCCACTGCCTGCCTCATAAATACAAGGT
The DNA here is from genome assembly GCF_000247695.1 of Heterocephalus glaber. The sequence goes on along the minus strand of NW_004624792.1, from coordinate 7,808,400 downwards.
CCTGAGTTCGATCCCTGGTACCAAAAAGGAAAAAAAAGAAAAGAAAAAAAAAAAAATAAAAAAGATGCCAAAACTATTATGTTACCCCTATCTTTGCTTTTGAGCATGTTCACATCAAAATATCTTAGAAAAAATGAAAATTTTCTCCTATCCTAATCTGAATTTAAAGATTTTCATGGGAGGAAATTATTTACTTTGAAAACTATTCCAAGTTTAGTCATTCAAATTGCATGAAAATACTGTGTACTTCACCTGCATTCTTCCTTCTGCTGGTATATTTATTTCTCCTTAGTATGATGGAACTAAATCTGTCAAATAATCAGTTACCTTTGTTTTTAACCCAACTTCTAAATTATTGTTAAATAACCTACCACGTATAGGTTAGGTAGTTAAATATCCTACCACACACGTGCCTGCTTACTGTACTCAGTGATTGATTTCATTTAACATTTTTTTATTTTCTAACTGTATAAACGTCTTTGTTACTTTCTTCTGAACTCTGTAAGCATTTAAAAACATTTTAATCTTTAAGAGATTTAGAGTATATCTCTTTTAACAGAATAAGAACTATATATTTATTTACATATATGCTAATTTAAGATGTTTTACACCTTTCTCATTTGTTCAAGGAAACCAACATGAAGTAGGTAGGGAACTATCCCAGGAAGTCAGTTTTTTAGCAGAGCCCAAAATAATTGTATTGAATTCTAAAACCATACTAAGACATACTTTGAGTGTTACTAAGTTAAAACATTTACAGCTGTTGTAAACTATAAATAGGTGAAAAAATCAACTCAAATAAAAATTTTCACTTATTTCTTGCTTCAGATTGCTCTGTGAGCTCTTTTGCTGTTTCTGTGAAGCCCCTTTCTTTTATGTTTCTACCTATCAGTCCTGTGCAAGCAGTGACATAAACAGAATTTATCATATGCTAAAAGGAAAAGAAATTTTATAAATGATCTTCATAGAAATTTGCCACTTGCATGTTCTATTAAGATGAATGCAGGAAGCAAATAAATATTAAAATATAAAAATACAGTTTATGTGTTATTTTAATTATGTTGTTTCACTCTATAAATTTTAATTGCTCAGTGATTTTAAATTTATGTTAGTTTCCAACTAATTGTATTTGTAACTTCTTTATTTTAATTTCTGATTTATAGAGAAATTTCTTCTTTCCATTGGATCTCTCATAGCAGTTCCATTCTTTAGAAAATTACAAAGATACATATGTGGGACATTTAAGGATAAAATTAGAGGGGAAAAACAAAACTGTGCCTAACACAGCTGTAATGTCCCTCTCTGCTAAAGTGAAAAAACCCATTTGCGGGGCTGGGGATTTAGCTCAATGGTGCCACCGCCTGCCTCGCTATTGGAAGGTCCCGAGTTCGATCCCCGGTACCAAAAAAAAACAAAAACCCACATAAAAAACCCATTTGCCAATGAGTTAAAATGCCACATTATTTTTTAGAAAAGAAAAAGATAAAACAATCTTCATCATATTTTCCCTGTTTTAACATAGTCCATGTTGAATGTATTAATATTTCTTTTCTTAAGACTCTCAGTATATTTAAAGAATTGAAAACAAAAACCAAACAATTTCCTGGGAATTTCTGCTTGGCATTCTCTTTAAGTAGCTAGCCCTGACTTTTGGTCTTTTCTGTTTCTTTTAAACCAATTGCTTTCCTCTTAGTTCTGTTAGTTTTGAGTTCCAGATTCTGTCTTGAACAGAATTTCAGTGGTATTACACTGTTCACATTTTTAAAAAGAAAGAGAGAGCTCAGCAATAGTGCAGCATTTCCTTGCTATCAGTCACCTTTGACTTCAGGAACCATTCTGTATCTGGTGGGGTTTTTTGTTTTTGCTTTTTATTTCTAGGGTTTTTTTTTTTTAAGACAGATTCTTACTGTGTACTCCATTTGACTTCAGATTTGCAGTCCTTCTGCCTCAGCCTCCTGAGTGCTGGGATTAAGGAGTGCCTTACTATGTCTTTGAAAAGTATTATCTGTTGCTTCATCACTGGATAAAATAAATGTATACTAATGTATTCACCCACGTACGACCTTTGTGATCACTGTCCTACCCTTCATTTAGCCAGGATAGCTGAGGAAAGCACCAAAGTCAATGAAGAAAAGGGGCTGTTTGTCCTGCTAGAAATAATTTACATTATAAATGTAGATCTTGTTAGTACACAGTCATAAATGTATGTTATAGATGCTATAATGTATTTTTAACTGTCTTTTTATTGTGTTATGTAAATTTCTTCAATTCAGACTAAGAATTATAGTACTTGATTTATGTAAAATTTTTTTAAATTTTATTTGTAGAAAGAAGGTAAAGATATTAAAAATAATTGTATCTTTATCTCAAGATTTTTATTATTTCCTGTTAAGCCCATGTATCCATTTTTTTGCTTGATTAAACAAAATGATTAAGAAGCTCTACATTAGAGTTAAATGCTTCATGTTTTCACATGATGTGTCCAATAAATATCTTAAGAAAATTTAAAATTGTGAATTGTATTTTGAAACAGAATGGGTGCAGGCTTGCTGGTTCTTCTACTATCTCTGTTTGTTATGACATCTCTCATGAAAAGAAAAACTAGCTTTGGAAAGGAAGAGCTATTGGTACATCTGTTACAGGTCAGTTACAGATTTTTCTATGCTGTGTTATTCTAATGATATACAGAAGTGATCATATAGTTGTGTTTAATCTGTCCTTAGGATGCCATTGAGTAATGTGTCTCAATATATACCAGCTAAGAAGGAAGTTTTCTGTTTAAGCTACTACATAGACGTATGTTCTCTAAAATGTAAGAAATACAAAACAGTCAACAAGAGGCAACTGAAAGATGCTTAGAGAGCAGAGGTTGGGGAGACTTACAAAACATCTATACTGACCAGAACATAAGATGAAAGGGCTTCCATTGTGCCAAGTGTCTGTATAGTCCTCATGTAAGGCAAGATTCTTTGAAATGAAAACAACCTAGGGTGTTGGAAGAACAGCCAATTTAAGACTTCAGATGATGTGCTACAAGAAAATAAACTTCAGCTTGGGTGGTAGTTTTATTGTAGTAAAAAGAACTTTAAACCTGATCTTTCAAAGTTGGGTCAGTGCCCAGTTATACTGCATACTAGATGTACAATTTTCAGTAATTTGATTTTAACTTGTTTTAATCTGTGAGTAGAGATAATATCTAATAGAGTTGTGAGAATTAAATTATATATATTTTATAAATTCCTTTGGAAACCACTTTTAAGAAAACGTATAAATAACCACATCTAGAACACTGACCCAAAATAAAATCCATGAGTCTTCTAAAAAAATTTCCTCAGATCAAAGCTGGAATAATAGAAAATACAGTATTTCCAAAAACAGTCTGTTATAAAAATATGCCATACTTAAAAGATGATATCACAAGCTAAATTTATTCTTGGAAAGCAACAGAGAACTTATAAAAAAGAAAAAACACTTTTGTCAAAGATCCTGTCAAGCCACTGAAACATATGTTTCATTTTAAATGGTACACTGACCAAGGTTACTTTGAAGCCAGAGTAGCTCTGACAGAATTCTCCTATAATAATGCAAACTTTGACAGAAGTCAGTGTTTCTGACTCTCACTCCAGAGGAGGAAACAATGTGCTAAAATTCTTACAGCTTTGTTAGAAATACCCCTGAGTTTTTGGTAAGTCCATTGCAAAGCTCTTGTTTGCCTTAGCTTTATTGGTTTACAGTAATTCCTGTGCCATATTTTATTGTACGTTTTTATTGATTCCAAGATACTTGTTTTTTGTATTTTAATATCTCTAAAGTGAATGTGTCTTAAAACTGAAAGAATCCTAAGATTGTGTCATAGCTTTATTAACAGCAATTTTGCTTCTTAATTTACTGAAAATATAAACGTAATTAAATATAGCTCTTAGGATTTGGTAATGAAACTGCTAATCTGAACTAAGAGAACTTTGTTTAGAATCGTAATTTAGCTTTGGGGTGTATTTGTGTGTGCGTGCGTGTGTGTGTGTGTGTGTGTGTGTGTGTGAGAGAGAGATACGGGGGTTAAATCCAGGGGTATTCTACCACTGATCTTCATCTCCAGACCTTTTTATTTTTTAGTTTGAGGTAAGGTCTGGCTGAGTTGTCAAGCTGGTTTCAAACTTACAATCTTTCTATCTCAGCCTCCCAGAGTCCTGGGATTACAGTAATGTGCTACTATGCCCAGCTGTTACCTTACTGTTTAAAAATGGCAGTTGATCTACTACTTTGGTTAACCAGACATTTTTCTAAAGAGCCAGAGAGTAAAAATTTTAGATTGGTGGATCATATGGAGTGTGTTGTAAATTTTCAATTCTACTATTTACTGCAAAGAGAAACAACATATAAATGAATGTAATTATGTTCTAATAAAACAATATTTATAGGGGCTGGGGATTTAGCTCAGTGGTTCCAGCGCCTGCCTCACAAGCTCAAAGTCCTGAGTTCGATCCCCGGTACCAAAAGAAAAAAAAATATTTGTAAGGGCCAAAGATTTAGCTCAGTGGCGTCACCACCTGCCTCACAAGCATAAGGTCCTGAGTTCAATCCCTGGTACCGCAAAAACAAAACAAAACAAAACAAATGTATAAAAACAGATCACCAGCCTACACATTGTAGTTTACCAGCTTCTACACTAACTTGTAAATGTTCTCTGAAGAATTATGCTCTGTGTATTCTCAGTACCAGGCGAATATTTAGACCACAAAAATGTTTTGAATGAACAAATCAGTATAACTGTGGTGGTGGCCCTAGGGTAAAGGCACTACACCATATATACTAAAGTATATACATTTTACCCTCTTTTTTTCCATAATTTAAGAAACCTTTAATTTTTACAACAAATATTATAAATAGAAACAGTGTGATGTTGTATGCCAAAATGCTCTTGAAATGCTTCCTGTCATAGTTACAAAGGAGCTTCATACAGAAGTACTGTCAGCCTTGGCCAGAAAAAGGTGACCTTGTCCAATTTCAATGGCATTTTGGCCAGATGCCAGTTGTTCCCAGCATTTTTTTCTAACATACAGTCTTTCATTACCTTCTCTTTTCTTGACCTGTTTTGTTTGTATTTTCAGATGATGAATACAGTGCTTTCTATGTATATTGTGTACAGTACCCATAGTAGTCTACTCAAGAAACAAGGACTACCTCTTACAAATCAAATTCTGAGCTGGGCAACATTAGGTAAGCAGCCAGTCAAACCAAATGAGATAATTTACATCACATCAGATATCTTAAAATGATCCCTTTATGTTTATATTATTGTTATTGAAATAAATAATTTTGTTGCTAGAAAATAATAATAGCTATTATTTCTATTTTGCTGAATTTGACAAAAAATTAGATCTTTTGTGAGTACACATGTTAATTAGAATTACTTGATAAAATCTTTATAATCTGATAGCAAGGCTGTGTATTTATTAGCATCTGATAAAAATCTAGTAAGTGACTAGAAAAGAAGGTTTTACGAAGGACATCATATTATTAATTTTCATGTCATTTCATAAATTTTCAGTTTTTACACAGAAAGTAGGAAGTAGTTAAATTTTGTTTCCTTTTCTGAAAATAACATTGGTTATTCACCTTCTAACACAAATTACACATTTTATAGAGATAGTTAAATATTTCAAAGCATATTCCTCTATGAAATGCCCTTATTTAAGAACATTGGAATGTATGCGTGAAGTAAACATGTAATTTAAGGACCTAGGCTTTCCCTTCCAACTGGAAGACAAGAGCAAGCTTTTAAGTCAAGATTTTTCATGTGAAAAAGATACTTTGTTATGCCTGTGAATGATTTGGCATACAATTTAACATTTCTTAATTTTTTTATTGTTCATCATTATAAAGGAAAAGATCTTTGAATGGAACTTCAGCTTGAAAAGAGTATTAAGAGACAGGAATAGTTTTTCTAGGATTAATTTTAAAGCCCAAGCTGACTTAAAAATGGAATAGGAAAAAAAAATTTTTTTTAAATAAGAAAAAAAAAAATGCAATAGGAAGCAGACATGTATCTCCTGAATTTTTGGTTTGCCCATTTTCTAACCTTCTCAGTCGTTGTTTAAGTGGAAGTTATTATTGGTCAATAATTGCTATTTATCTGTCTATACACACATATTTAAAACACGTGTAAATTTTCATTTTCACTTCATGTTTCATTTCATTAAGGGCATTCTATAGAAATTATCTTTTGAATCACCTTAATTATAAAAATTACTACTTTGATTCTGCATGAACAGTATCAGTGATTACTTCATATTCAAAAAATGTGTTTCATGTATAGTATGTTCTGAAAAGTTCTGTTCCTTGAAGTTAATAAAGATTGACCAAATTTCTGTCATCTTAGGGCTTATATTCTGCATGGGTAGAGGAGCTAATATTTTAGTGAAGTGACTATATGTGATGATATTTCATATGACATGTTGTGAAATTCATGGAAAACTAAAATATTATGACCAGAGGATATAATATTAAGAGAAGTCTTTCAATATCATATAACTTCACAAATATGTAGTCATATATGATAATCAGCAGATGAACAATACATGACAAATAAGAAACTGGAGATCAGTATGCATAAGTAACCACTCAGGTACTGCTCACCACATAACCTCATGTATTTGCAGTGTAGCCATGCTCAATTCCTTAGTTTTCTTAGCTACCTGTGAATAAACCACAACGATGACTTTTTTAAAAAAGGAAAAACAGACTTTGTCCACATATTATTATATCTCATTTTATTATTCAGTTCCTTCATTTTCTTGTTAACCAAATAAACTGCAGTATCATTGTATTGCATTTTTTAAAGATGTATCTTATTTCTTTTAAGAAGAAATAAGGATGAAAGAAGATGAAAAAACAAAAAAGAAGAATTATGGTGTATCTCTCTTTTTTTTTTGTACCGGGAATCGAACTTGGGACCTTGTGCTTGCGAGGCAGGCAGCAGAACTACTGAGCTAAATTCCTGGCCTGATATATCTCATTTTTAAACTTCAAGAAATAGAACAAGAATTACAAAAAGCCATCCTCAAAGCTTGTACTTGTCCTTTAGCTGTGTGTATGTATGTGTATAAAATTTTCAAACACTTGATTTAATTTTTTTCTGTTCTGTCAACCTTATTTTAATTGTTTCAGTGATCTAGTAATGACTGTTATGGTATTTTCCTTCCATTGTCTTTTACTACATTGACTTTAAAAATATATAGCACCTCTGTCCATATATTATTACTTAATTTGTGCTGGCTGATGTTTCCTTATGATTAAATTTAGGTTATAACCAGGTGTGATGGCACATGCTTATACTCCCAGACATTTAGGAGGCTGAGGCAGGAGGATTGCAGGCTCTCTGAACAAGAACCTGTCTTAAAAAAACTCTCAGGTTATTTTTTACTGGCCAGAATATACTATGTAATGATGTAATTGTGTTATATCCTTCTTAGGTCTAGATGCACATGATCTATACCTTATTAGTGAAGTTAATTTTTATTAACACATCAAGATGTTGTCCATTGTAGACTTCTGTTTTTCTTCTCTCTCAGTAACTCTGGAGAAGATACCCCTAAGATGATCAGTATCCTTTTAATCAAAATTCTCTTGAAATTTAGCATTCACCCATGTTTCCTGATCCAATCTTTGCCTTATTCAATCTGTGGGTATGATATGAAGATGTCCCAATTTAGACACTATCTCTGCATACATGAGAAGGCTCTGAATATTTAACTGTAAAAAAATTCTTCATATCCCCCATTCATTTGTTCACATTTCTATTTATTATTAATGTGGACTCATGAATTCCCATTTTTAAAAGGTTTTTAATTCATTACTATTGGTTATCTTGTATTTATATTGCCTCAGACTTGGAAGAAGGGTTCCTTTAACCTGTATTGTAATAGAACTCTCTCCCCTCCCAAATTTTTTGTGCATTTTCTTCTTGTCTTGTATTAAAAAGATGTTTTAGGCTTACCTCATCGTCCAGCCTGTCCCAGCCTAAAACATCTTTTTTAATAGATATGTATATTTAATATATATGCACATAAACTTGTTTATACACACCTGTATTTTAGAAATTATAGTTTTACATTGATACCTCTAATTCTAGTAAGTCACAAAGTTTCTATCTTGCCTTCCTTCATTCCATATTTATATCTGTATTTATATGTGGAATGAGGGAATATGATAGCTATGGTTCCCTCAAAAATGAATATATAAGTATATAGAAGGAATATTGTAGGATGTAGTTATTTGTAACCTCAACCTGCAATTTTTAAAGTACCTTTATTTCTTAAACTTGAGCTCTACTCTGTCATATTATCTGATGTTGTAGTACAACATATGTGCATATTCTGTAATATTTCCTATATTTTTCCCCTATTTGAAGTATCCTATATATTGTTGTTTTGGAGGGGTAAGAAGGAAATTGAGACTGTATCTACTGCTATTCTTCAATCACATTAATGTCTCTCTGAGTATATGTTTTAAATATGAAATTTCTTCCTTGAGATTGGTAGAGGATACTTACTAAATAATATGAGACATGAAATAGTTGACTCATAGATAGATTTTCAGTATCTCCAAAGATCTCAACCAAGCACTAACATGGCCAAACTACAATGTGCATTTTTTTCCTAACATGCTGTGTGATACACAAATGGGTAATATGTTACAATACTGATTACAATTTATATTGTTCAGAATGGGAACTCTTAATCCCCTATTATCACCTTATCAATCCTTTATATAAAAATAAAACTAGGACAAAATATTCAGTTTTACAGAATAGATCTCATTTGAACTGACGGAAATATAACTTGCACAGTGTTAAATCTTGCAAGAATTTGACTTTGAGTGAAATTATTTTTACTTAGGAGATATTGATTAGTAGTAATAATAACAGCTAACAGTTACTATAAGGACTGTGTGCCAGGCACTGTGCTCAGGAAGCATTTTAGAGGTAAAATTGTTTTTTAAACCACACAACTTTTTAATATTATCCTTGTTTGCAAGGCAGGTAAGCTTCTCCTTAGATAAATTAACAAACTTGCCCCACAATTAAGCAACTGATGAATAATTCAGTAGGATTCTATCGCAAATCTCCATACATTAGTGCACTAGGGGAGTTAAGAAATTAAGTACTTGGCGGGGATTTAGCTCAGTGGTTCCGGCCTCTGCCGCGCAAGCCCAAAGTCCCAAGTTTGATCCCCAGTACCAAAAAAAAAAAAAAAAGAAAGAAATTAAGTACTTTTCAATTCTGTATTAGTTACTTTTCTCATTGCTGAGACAAAATACCTGACACCCACAGTTAAAGAAAGAAAGGTTTATTTCGGCTCACAGTTTGTAGAGGTTTCAGTCCATAATCAGCTGGCTCCAAGACAGGGTGGCATGGTAGAGGGCCATCACAAAGGAGAAACAATTCATGGCAGGCAGAAGACAGCAAAAGCAGCAAGCAGCAAGTGACAAACAAAAAAATCTCTTTTTGTCCTTTATGTCCTATCCAGGCTACCCACTCTTAGGATGGGTAGCACACACACCCAAGGTAGGGTGGCCTTAATTTTAGCATCACATCATGAATCAATCCCAACATCACATCCTTGATCCCAGCATCACATATCCTACATCCAGCCACCTCCAAAAAGCTCTGCTTATGACTGCATGAGGCTTTGGGGGACATCCAGATACAAGCCATTATACTTTCCAAAACAGACTTGGAGTGAAGTTATGTATTACTGGTCTACTCCCTTTCATCTGCCTTGTCTGTACTGAGGTAGTTGCTTTTCTTATCCTATAGGGGAAGATTGCTTCAGTTATTATGACTCATATTACAGCTGTCATGCTTGATGAAGTCATTCTAGTTTTCCAGGTGGCATATTACAACTGGCAATGGATACTTTATGTGGGAAACCTTAGGGGAGTAGGAGATTAGGGAAAATCAGTTTCTAGGGAGTAAATTGTCTTTGGGTCAAGATATAAATGCCTAAGTATTATATTTTATTTCATTGGAAAATAACAAATTATTTAGGAATTAATATTACTACAGTGATCTATTCTGAATATATATTGAGAAAATTAGAGTTATTTAAGCCAATACAGTTCAAACAATAAGATATAATTTTAATTAAACATGTAAAGTTTTGTATTTCTTACAGAATTCACTAGGGCAAATATGGCCTTATGGTAAAGGTAATAAGATACTAAATGCCACAAATGACAATTGATTATTTAGAACTTCTAAACTAACATTGTTTGTATCCCTTGCACTGATCTGCTTTGTTTTATTGCAGCTTCTTCCTTGGTTGTGCCACTGCTGAGTTCTCCGGTTCTCTTTCAGCGGTTGTTTAGCATACTTCTTTCCTTGATGTCAACCTATTTACTTCTAAGCACAGGGTATACCCTTTTTAAAAAATTTAATTTTATAGTAGCAATCTTAAATGATGTATTGACATTTTCTCTGTTAGTATGAAATGGAAATGTTTTCTAAATCTTGAGGGATAAAAGTATTTGTGCTTTGTATATAACTTGATATATAATGTTCTGTTTTTATTATTTTCACACTATTTTCTCTAGTCTTTTTCTGTTTATTTACTAAATGCTAAAATTCATTTAACTCCTAATTCTGATAGATTATGAGAGAATTTTAAGTATCAAAGACTTAGATTTTCAATTTTGTTGCATTCTTTTCGTGCATTTTAAATTATGCTTTAGGGCTGGGGTATAGCTCAGTGGTAGAGTAATTGCTTAGTATGCACAAGACCCTAGGTTTAATCCCTCACACACCAAAAAAGAAAAGAAAAGAAAATACTTTCATTTCTTTCTCATTTGAAGGTAATATTTTGTTTTTATTCATACTCTTACATGTATTACGGGCCCAATAATTCTTTGATTCAAGGAACTTTCAGAATATTTTATCAAAAATTTAAAGAATTCATTTTTATTTAAGATTGAAATTTACTTACCATGTAAAAGACAAATAATCCAGCAACTTGATTTGGTGTGAATCCTGAAGCATTCTTTATAATTCAATGAAGAATTATATATTGTCTCTCTACCTTGAAGGAAAGAATTTTTTACTTGCTTTTGAATTTTATTTCATTGTTGCTTAAGTCCTTATGAAGGTGAGAAATGTTTACTTTATGACAATGCTGATTAGAACAGACTAATTAACATTACTCATAGTTCAAATTTTGCCCCAAATATAAGATCTTGATCCAAATTAGATTAAAACTAGGGATTCACCACTGTGCTATAAACAGATTATTTGCAATTTTGATGATTTTGTAAAGCCATTTTGGATCCAGGCTTAGTTGGAAAGTTTAATTGTCTTAACTCGAGATTAGATGCTCTCAAAATTTTTTCACAGTAGACTAATATCCGAAGGGACCTAGGTCCCATGAGGCCCTAGCTAGGAAATGATTATTACACTTGATCTTAGCCAAAATGTCAAGAAGCAGTAGGAAATGATTATTGAGCCGCTAAACTGCCTTCTTTCACCAAAGCTCCCCACACCTTCCTTCTGCCTGCCTAACCAGATGTGGACCACACCTATAAAGATGTAATATACACATCATAGAAATTTTTACTGTTTATCTGATAAGATGGGCTTACTTTGAGATTTTGAACTTTGAAATGACATTTGTGAGAACCACTTATTTTTATTCAAGAGTGATAACATTGCTGAATATTATAGGTACACACCTATAATCCCAGAACTCCGCAGGCTGAAGCAGGAAAATTCCAAATTCAATGCCAGCCTGGGTTACATAGTAACAAGTTCCAGAAATATGTGCTGACTTATACATAGTCACTTAATAATGAATAAATACTTTTCTTTTTTGAATCTTTAAATTATAAGACAATAAACAGATTCAAAGGACTGTGTAGTAGATTAAAAAAATAAACAAACCCGGATATAGGTATGATTTGCTGGATTAGAAATGAACAAGGGAAAGAAAAAGGAGCAATAATTATGGTTTAATTTTAAGTAAAATAAAATTATGTAACTTACCTTGGAGTATTACAGTGTTTTAAACTGTCAATTTAATGGTCATAAAAGATGCCAAAATTGATTTTAATAATCATATTCAATTTACTTTGAGAAAATCTAAAAAGTGAAATCTCATGCCTAAAATCAGAGTATTAATATCAAATATGAACTTATTAATAAATGCAGAGATAAATTATTCAACATCTGAACCTATATTTAGCTTTGTAAAAAAATTCAACAGGGTATGTTGAAACGGCACAGTCTAATCATGTGGGTTAGTACGTTTTTTCAGTGTCAAATCAGTTTTGCAAAACATAATCCACCTGTTGTGGTTCAGCATCACTATTTTGGGTAATCTAGACATTTGTCTATATAAATTAGTGAATATTCAGAAATATAGGACATTTAAAGAAATGCAGCTTTGTTATAGAGCGCAGTAATAGTATTCCTACATTCTAACAATGCATCATGATTTAATGAATAAAGATTCCTTTTTAATCCAGCACTTATTTTTATGCAAATGGAAGCTATTGTAATACTTGAAAATAGTTTGTTCTCTTAAGTTGGATAAACATTTCCCTATGAAATTTTGTTTATAATATCCCTTAGCAAAGGGATGCCTTTCTAAATGCCTTTTGAGCCCTATTCAATTTGTTTTTTTGGTACCGGGGATTGAACTTGGGACCTTGCACTTGCAAGGCAGGCGCTGGAACCACTGAGCTAAATCCCCGGCCCAGAGCCCTATTCAATTTGTACAGAAACCAAACCAACAAATTCTGGGTTAGTAGGATGTCATTATGTTCCTCCATGATGATATTTTATTGATGTTTTATTCAAATTTATAGACTTTATACAAAATGTTGTCTAGTCCCATAGGAATATTATCTCTGATTTATTCGCCTTTATTTTTATTTACCTATATTTTACACAAGAAACTGATTATAGTGTATAGTTTTTTGAAAGGAGACAAATCTATAACACTATTTGTAGAATTATAGAATTTGTGTTTTTATATATTAGGAAAAAATACCTTCATTTATAACTGCAAATATTTTTTAAAATCATGGTCCTTTTTTGCTTCACAAATGCACCTTCTGATTTAATTAATCTACGGTTGTTTTTTTCACATATCTGGTGTCCTAAGCACAAGACACACATACAGAGAAAATTATTACTGTAATGGAGGCATACAGTAGAGTTATAAACTGCTGTAAAGTGAGGACTTTTACAGTATTAGACAGTTAAAATGGAACAGTTAGGGCTGGGGATTTAGCTCAGTGGTTCCGGTGCCTGCCTCACAAGCGCAAGGTCCTGAGTTCGATCCCCAGTACCAAAAAAAAAAAATTAAAATGGAACAATTATGTATTGTGAGTTAAGTTTTGAATTGTGTGAGATAAAGAATGACTAGAGTTTGAGGTGCTTGGTGCTGTCGAGCTCTCATGTAGAAGTTGAAATGATTTAAAGAAAGGCCAGGATGATAGGCATTCTATATTATTTTTCAATTCTTTTTGGAAAGTAAGGGTATGAAACAAAATTATTTTTAACTTTGCCTATTGATATTCAGGTATATTTCCTTCTGGTATTGGCTCAATATATGTCTTTTAAACATATAATTAATAGTACTTGTACTATTTTGTATCTTTTTTCTACTTAACAAACATTATTTTTGAAGAATTTTCCAAAATAGATCATAGGCTTCCTAGCCACCATTTTAATAGATACTTAGTATTTCTTGTTGTGAATGCATCTTGATTTACTTAGGCACCCCTCTTTGTAATCACTGTTTGTACCTTTTGTTATCATAAATAATATTTTGAGCTATATTTTTAAGCATAAACTTTTTACATAGTTTATATATTTCCTTTGTTTACTTCTCACAATAGTTTAGGTGGGCCATAGGGAATGAACTTTTTTTTAAACTGTGTCACTTTATAATATTGCTAAGAAACCATTTGGGTACTATTTTGTCATATCCTTAACAATATTTGGTATTTTCATTTTCAAGTAATATAAAATGGGCTGGGATATAGCTCAGCGGCACAGCGCCTGCCTGGCAAGTGTGAGATCCTGAGTTCGATCCTCAGTACTGAAAAATAAAACATCAAATAATATCAAATGCCCTTTTAATAGCCTGAAAACAATACCACTTTTGTACATTTCTGTAGTTATATTTTCTCATGTACATTTGTTTATATTCTTGTGGATTCTTAATCTTATGTACCAATTTGTGTATGCTTTCTCATATTTCTGCCCAATCTCTGTTGTTTTAGTTTTATAATTTTGGTAGACTTCTGTGGGGTTTTTTTTTTCCCAGTGCTGGGTTTGAACCTAGGGTCTTGTATGTGCTAAGCAGTTGCTGTACCACTGGGCTGTCCCAGCCCTGTGGTCAAATTCAAAGCATTTCGTTTCGTGTTTTTTAACTTTCAATTATGTTAGTAACTCATTCAAAAATACTTCTTAGCCAGGGGTAGCGGCTCTTACCTGTCATCTCAGCACTCAGGAGGATGAGAGAGGTGGATTACAAGATTGAGTTTGGTTTGAGAAATTAACAACTTCGAGGTCAGCCTGTACTACATAATGAGACCCTCTCTCAACCCTGCCTTCCCCACGCCAGCCCAAAAATCTTTTGAGCTACACCTGCCATGGTGACAAAACAGTTCTCAAAGATTTTATAATCTAATAGTGAGTATACACAAACGAGTGATTAAAAGAGTATGAGAAGTACTCTTTGTATTAGAGCATTTCTAGATTACAGCATAGAAGCAGTTTAGAAAGCTTTCCATCACCATGTTATCTCATGAACATTTTTCTTGTATTTTGTATCTGCATTGCACTCCAGTCTGCAGATATGCCATGTATTATTCAGTCCCCTGTAGATGTGTAGGGGTTTTTTTCACTTTTTCCCCTTCTATAAACAATATTACAACAAATATATTAACAATGGAATCAAAGTGCATACATCTGATTAATTTCTCAGAGTATATTCTTAGAAGTGGTATTATTGGATGATAGTTTATGAATATTTTGGAGATTCTTGATACATAATATTAGATGGCCTTCTAGAAAGTATATATTTGTATATAAAGAGCATGAAAGTTCCATTTTCATTGTACTTTTTTGGGTGGGGGTACCGGGGATTGAACTCAGGACCTTGAGCTTGCAAAGCAGGCACCAGCACCACTGAGCTAAATCTCCAGCCCTCACTGTACTTTTTCAACATATTTTTAATATTGATAAATATGACAAGTCAATAGGATATTATTAGTGTTTTGATTTCCATATCAGTTATTGATAAGATCAAATATATTTTCATGTGTTTTACTGGCCCCTTGCAGTGTAAATTTGTATGTTTATTAGTTTAATGTTTTTTCTTTTCATTTTTATCCTCCCTCCACTCACTTTCCACTTCTTAGGTATGAAGCTTTCTTTCCATTAGTGTTGTCATGTTTGATGTTTATCTGGATATACATGGAACAAGAAACCCTACAACAATCTGGTGTTTCCTCTAAACAGAAGGTAGCTTGTCAAAGTCATTGTTGTGTTTGAAAATACTAAAATATTCTTTGAACTGTAAGGAAATTGAAATGTTACATCATCAAAAATTCTACTTAAAATTTTAACATTTAAAGAAAATTTAATTTAGCATTTAGTAAATTTTATTTGACAGTATTTAAGTTAACCAATTTGTATGTAAAATTCTCACTTATCACAGACAATTATGATTTTATAGTTTTTCAGGCAATATATAGTTGGGCTTTTCATAGTAATTACTTGAGAATCACTGATAATAAAGAACATCAATGTAGGTGAACAGTCCAAGATTTGCCCTGAGGTCACAGTCACTAAGATGACAGAATATGAGGTATGATCTAAAAATAGGGTGAATGTTTAAATTAATTAAAAGAACTTTTGTTACAATAAAAGACTTTATGCAACACGGAGTACTTTTAATTGGCTAAGAGCCAATCAAATTTTCTTTTAATTTTTGTTTTTATTCGTATGTTTGTAGTACATAATGATTGCATTCATCATGGGGAATCGGTACATATACATAGCACACCTTAGTTATTTTTATGTCCCTTTCCCCTCTCCTCCCCTCTCCAGTTAGCCAAATTTTAAGGACAACTTTATCATGCTGAGTTAAACTGATAAGTCTTGTCTTTTTTAGAATTAAAGGTAATGAGAAATTGGTGATAAGAGTATTTACAATTGTACTGAGGTCAGGTAAATGAATATATGTTACAGAAAAACACTTTCATAGTTGATCCATCCTTAACTGCCTCCAGTTAGGCTTATTGAAAGGAACTGATAATTCAGAATACCTAATTTTTACACAAAAGAAACCTTATTAAAGTATATTGAATAACGACTGGTTTTTAACTTTCAGGTTTGGAATATTAATACACAAAGAACAATTTTAATCAGATTAATGTAAATGGTCAGAAACTGTCCTCAATATGATATATTTCATCAGAACTCAGTCATTGTGTCACATTCTTTTTTAAACTGATACCAAGTCTATTTTTTTTCTAGAAAAGATTACTAAAGAGCTTAACTAGAAAATTACACGAGGGTGGGGGGTCCTTCCTTTAAATTTAGCCATTAGCATTCTTTTTTGTGGTTAGGAGGACTTTCCATTTTACCAAAGATAGAAGCATTTTGCTTTGTTAATGAAAAATAAAATTTCTCTCCAAATAGAATTAACAGAACAAAGAAACAGAGAATTAATTTTACCATATCTTTTAAATTCATACCATACCTGAATTTAAGAAAATCAGGATACTTTCTGAGAAATCAAATTTTTGAAAGGGGCGAATTATATAGGAATTTAAAAGTGAAGTGTTTATGACAAATAGGAAAAAACCCAGTTCTCACTTTTATTACACATGTCCTAACACTACAGCTCTGTTCAGTATGTTATTCAAGACATATTTTCCTTTTGGCAGATTTTAGTAAAGCATAATTAAGATATAAAAAAAGATTTATTGTTGACTTGTGTGTTAGCACGGGATATATTTCCAGCCATGATTAACAGTCTTTATAAGTTTGCCTTTGAGGGTAGATGTAAGCCAGCTGTTATTGTGAATTAATAATGTTTCTTCTCTCACAGCTCACCAGTATCCATTTCTCCTATAATACTGATATAACTCAGTTTCGACAGCTGTATCTGGATGACATCCGTAGAGCCTTTTTCCTTGTATCCTTTGTTCGAACTTTTGTTTTATGACATGCAACATCCCATTTTGGAGGTAGAAGATATGGAAAGTGTTTCTACTTATTACTTAATAGTGATATTACATGAGAGGCCATTTAATTCTCTCAGCTATAGTTTTTTCATGTATATAAATTAACATCTTAAAGTTTTTTTAACTATATACTTTACTACATAAAGAATGATGTAATAAGTGTATATGGATATTCCTACCATTTAAGATAGCAACAACTAAGATTTTATCACATATGCATATATTTTTTAAAAATTAAACCATTACAGCTAGAGCTGAAATCTTTGACTAGTTTTAAGAAATTCATAGACTATTCCTTCTTAAATTTAATTTTTCCATCTTTATTGAAGAGTAATTGACAAATAAAAATTACATATTTAAAAAATAATACTTGAGCTTTGATACACATATATATTGTGAAATGATCACCACAAACATATCCCTTGTCTCATATAGCTTCTTTCTTTTCTCTTTTTTTCTTTTCATTCTTTCTTTCAAAAATATTTAAGAGCCACTCTTAGCAAATGTCAAGTATATAATACAGTATTATTAACTATAGCCACCTTGCTGTACATTAGACCTCCAGACCTTACTGATCTTAGATAACTGAAACTTTATACCTTTTTTTTTTTTTGGTACCGGGGATCAAACTTGGGCCCTTGCGCTTGTGAGGCAGGCAGCGGAACCACTGAGCTAAATCCCCAGCCCCTATACCTTTTTTTATTTGTTGGGGGGTTTTTTTGGTGGAGCGAGTGAGACAAGATCTCACTATGTAGCTCAGGCTGGCCTTGAACTCATGAACTTAGCCTCCCTAGTGCTGGGGTTACAGGCATGTGCCACCACACCCAGCTGAAACTTTATAATTTTTGACTGCCGTCTTCCTGTTTTCCCCTTCTCCCAGCCTCTGCCAACTATGATTCTGCTCTCTAAAATTGACTATTTGCAAGGACCCGAGTTTGATCCCCGGTACAAACAAACAAACAAACAAATAAATAAATAAAATTGACTATTTTACTTTAGCAGTATTTGTCTTTCTTGTGTCTCGTTTATTTCACTTTGTGTCACATCCTCCATAGTAATGCATGTTGTCACAATGGCAAGACTTCCTTCTTTTCTAAGGCAAAAAAGAATTCTGTCACATATGTAGATATTTTCTTTGTCTATTAATCTATCACTGAACATTTGGATTCTATTTTTTAACTTATGAGTAATGCTATAGTGAAAGTTAAAATATAGCTATCTCTTCAAGATACTGATTTTATTTCCTTTGGGTATATACCCAAAAGTGGGTTTGCTTCATCATGTGGTAGTACTGATTTTAAATTAGTTTTCCATAATGACTGTACTAATTTGTGCATGTGTGTGTGTGAGAGAGAGAGAGAAACACACACACTGGGAATTGAACCCAGAACCTCATTTATACTAGGCAAGTGCTATACCGCTAAGCTACATCTGGAGCCCTTTTTGGTTTTTTTTAAACTTTTCTAATTTTGATACAAGGCCTTGCTAAAATGGCACATAGTTGTGCTGTATCAATGTTTGTCAAATGTTTTTGCTGAAGCTGTACTAAGAGTAGTCTACAGTGGTGTCCAGATTGCATGTTTAATCTATTCCCTTTACTTGACCACACTGTAACATTTAACTCTATTGATTTTCCTCTTCTTTTCCCTTGACTTCTGGGATACTATCCAAGTTTTTCTTTTAGTTTTTTATATTATCTCTATTCTCTTTCTCTAAAACCTCTTCCTTTGCCTAGTCTTGATGTGTGTTTTGCTCCAAACTTCACCATTAACCATCTCTCTCTGTGCCATTCTTTCTTCTAACTTTGACAGAAACCGGTATGCAGAGAACTCTTCAGACATACTTCTGCAGCATTGATCTCTCTCTTGACCTCACAAACTAGCTACATGGCGGGCATTCTCCTGGGCATCACCAAATATGTCCCAAACTGTCTCTCCTCTCATCCCCCTCTCCTCTCCATTCTTTTCCCCTTCTCTCCTCTCTCCTCCTCGCCCCTCCCTTCCCCTGTCTTACTTTCTCTCCCTTCCCCTCATTTAATGGCTTTACCATGTTCTCAGTCACCCAGGCCATCCAAACTTATATTGAACTGCTCCTTATCCACTTCTGTGGTTCTGTGGGCTGCCTTTGTTCTCTATAGGTCCACTGTCACTGAACCAGTTCAGACTTCCTTATCTCTGACATGGACTACTGAATTAATTCTCTAATAGGATTTTCCACCTCCAACTATTTGTCTCCCTAATCTGAAATCACACGTTGATTTTTCTTGATTATGCCACCAAACTGTATTTCTTGCTTCACTTTTCACTGTATCCTTCAGTAAGCTCTAAGCTCCTGTCCTACCTATTTACTGTTTCATGATTATATCTTCAATTTTTCCATTGTTTCTTTACTGATCTTAGTCTTAGAATACTTTGATTGTTATATTTGTATTCTAAGTGCTTCACTCTGTGTCTGACATATAATAGATAAAAAATGTTAGTTGATTAAATAAATGGATTCATGAATACATTTATGACTCAGTTTACAAACTCAAAAGTCCCTTTTTTACCAGAAATTGTCGTAACATATACTACTTCAGGGTTTCTATATCATGTGTGTGTGTATATATATATATAATAAAATAGCAAATATTTATTGAGTCTTTTCAATAAACCACACACCATTTTGAGTACTTTACTAGCAGTAGGTATTTGGACACTATCAGATTAAATCTACTTTTTTATTGCTATTCTAATACAAATCTATGATTAAGAAATGTCAAAAAGATGTTCAACATTTTCTCGTCTCTCTACTAAATTTTTCTAAAACAGGGTATCTGGTTTCTTTTGTGAGCCTTTTGAAGAATGTGCCATGAGGTTCCCACATAGTGGACACATAGCAAGCATGTATGAATTAAAATTAAAAATATCTTGCAAGTCTGCATTCTTTTTTCAAAAAAGTCATTATCAGTCAACTACAGACATGATCCAACTCATTTGTGTTCAGGAAGAGAAAACTAACCTTCCCAAATTACTAGAAGCCAAGTGAAGGCAGCTTCCCAGGCCTCATGGTGTCCTTTGGAAGAACATTCAAGGTTGAATGTATAAGAAAAACAAATTACCCTCATGGTAGAATTGGCATGATTTTTCTAAATGAAAAAGAAGTTGGTGTGACTTTGGACCAGCTTTGGCATTTCTTTAACTCTACTTAGGTATTCTTCTTAGTAACAGCATTTTTTGGAACTGGAAACATAGCTTCTATTAACAGGTAATTTAAAATGAAAACAATATATATACATTGCATGTTATTTATACTGAATGATATATTTTTGGAGGTTGGTATGTATTGTCACATATAGGTCTACCTTGTTTAATAGCTTCATGATATTCCTTGATTTGATATGTGCTTGTGTAAGAGTAAGGTTTGTGTAAAATTTCAGAGAATTAAACATCCTTTTAGCAGAATCATCTTTTAATGCTACGTTATGAATTCTAAAATTCTTTTTATGTTGTGATTCCCTAGCTTTGATCTTGCCTCTGTCTACTGCTTTCTGACTGTGTTTAGTCCTTTTATGATGGGAGCCCTGATGATGTGGAAGGTTAGTTTTCTTATTTTATTTTATTAAGATATTGACAGATTAAAAGTATATAACATATGACATTAAGATTAAAAGCCATTGTGACAAATAAATGGCAGTGGAAAGAAAACATCTTTCCTGACATTGTCACCATTGCTGATCTGGAGGCAGAATCCTCTTGCACTTGCTTACAAATATGGTTGATCTTTCTTGCTTTACTCTTGAGACTGTTGGGCTTCAAGAGTAAGGATTTGATCTTAGTTCCAGAAAGTCCCATCAGAAGTAATTAAAGGCTGTACAGAATCTGTGATCAAAACTGCAGTGCTGCTAAAGATCCCACCCACAAAACTGCCAGCATGTTATAATCCATGTACCTAGAATTGATCTATTCCTTCAACAAATATGTCATTGAGCGCTCCATTCATTAGTGTGCCAAGCACTGGTTAGGTGCTAACAATACAAAAATAATGACATATTAGCTTTCTGGGGGTATCAATTCTTTTCTAGAGTCATTATACTTATGTTGTTCTCTTTACCACATTTTCTCTACTATAGTGCCTGGCACATTTTATGCAGTTAGTGTGTGTGTGTGTGTATATATATATATATATATACACACACACACACACACTAGAGGGCCAGGGATTTAGCTCAGTGGTTCCAGTGCCTGCCTTGCAAACCCAAGGTCCCAAGTTCAATCCCTGATACAAAAAAAAAAAAAAAAACTAGGCCCAAGGATTTAGCTCAGCGATGCCATCTCTGCCTGGCAAGTGCAAGGTCCTGAATTCAATCCCTGGTACTGCAAAAAAATTTTTTTAAATTTTTAAAAACTAATGCCAGCCTAAAATTTGATTACCTTCTGTACAGATCATGTAAGTAATAATAATTGTTAAAGGAGTGTATTCTCTTATAATAGTGTTGTTATTACACTAATATTACTACTTTTTGTTTGAGTACTACTGCAACTACTCATTTAGAAAGTGTTAAAAAAACAGTATTTTGTCATGTCCCATTCTTTATCAAATTATTTTAAAATGTTTTTGTTTTCTTAATTTTAATTCACATTTTTTAAAATGGTGGTGGTTCTATTAACCGCCGAAAAGACTGTGAATCTAGCTAGAAATAAGGAAAAAAGAAAGAAAAGCTCAAATTATAATACTGGATCTTTAATCTTCAGCATAATTCTTTTAACTTTAACAACATAATGCACTTGATAACTTTGTTGACTGATTGTTAGTGAGAACCTTTAAAAAAAAGAAAAGCAATGATAAAGCAAATGAATCATGTTTATAGTGTTGTAGTGTCCATATCAGATGAGTTCAGAGATTTTTGAGTCAGGTTATCAGGCTGCTTAATTTATTTGATTTGGGTGTTCATCCTGTGCCTTAAACATTGTCATGAATTTTTAAGATGAGCCAAATAAAAAATAAATTGTAATAAATTTTTATTTGGAATATATGTTAATGTTTGTTATTGTTTATGCTCTATATGTTAATATAGCTTTTTAAATCTTTCATCATTGTTTTATACTATTGGTATCATGCATTTCAGTGTTTGCTCTTCATTAGTATATATAGAAGTTTTTTTAGAAATTGAAAATATTTTCATAAGCAGAAATAGTATTTGTTTCAAAGCTGAGTTTGCTGGCACTTGTCTATAATCCTAGCTACTCAAGAGGCTGAGGCAGGAGGATCACAAGATGGAGGCCAACTTGGACTACTTAGAAGACCCTGTCTCAAAATAAAATGAAAAGGACTGGGGTCAGGGGTGTAGTTCAGTGGTAGAGCAGCACCCTGTGGTTCAATCCATAGTAACACACTCACACACACACAAAAGATAAAAGAAATAGTACTTGTTTCAAAAGCTGTTTTAAATGCTTCAGTTAACAATGACATCATTTGTTATTCTTTTAAACAGATTTTAATTCCTTTTGTTCTTGTGATGTGTGCTTTCGAAGCAGTTCAGTTAACTTCAAAATTATCATCAAAAAGGTAAGGTGAATGTTTAAGAAACATTGGATCTTCTCATAAATGAGAGTAAACATTTGAAAATCTTTCATGTAATTGTTATTAAGACCCTGTAGTTTAGATTGTTTATTATAAAAATGAGAAATATTTCACCATTTTAGTCACAGTTCAGTTATCTTTAGAAGAAATTAGTTGGTTAGGACCTCTAGCAGACAAATATGCGTTCTCAGCAATAAAATGTTAGTTGGATATTATTCAAGCTAGTGAAGAGCTTCCCCAGCAAATAGTGAAACATAAATGTTAAACATTGTAGTTAATTACTTATTTGTTACAACTACAACTATGCATATGTAAAACAAAGGATATCATTCTAGGCTCAGTGGTTCTGCTGCCTGCCTCGCAAGCGCAAGGACCCGAGTTTAATCTCTGGTACCAAAAAAAAAAAGAAAGATTCTGTAAAAGGATATCATTCTAATTTTTTTTTGGCTTATTTTCTAAATATATATTAGATAAATTTGTTAACATTGTATATGGCATAAAATTAACTTTTCTAAATATGAATGATTTACACAGTCTTGATTTCTACACATTTGAAAAGTGGAGTAGGAAGTCTTCTTTCTGAGTTTGGAGGAATTTCTAGAGTAGTCAAGTCTTAAGCAATCAAGATTGTTGGAAGAAAAGCTATCAACTCATCTATTTGCATTTTTTAACCAATAAAATTGCCTCATTAGCACAGGGATTCTCCAAAAAACACTTGATATAAATATGAAGCTTCTTAGCAGTTTTGTTATTTTTGGACAAGTTGACATATTCAATGCTGAAAGAAATGACTAATTGTAACATAAATTTGCATGTTGTTCTTGATGAGTTTAAAGTAGAACTGGGTTTAGCATACTATTATACATATGCCATCATTTTAAGTGTTTATTTCTACTATTTAAAAATAGTAAAAGTCTTGTGTCTAGTTTGAAATGATATTAGTATACTTTGGCAGAATATTTACATGAATTTAATATTGAAGGCATCTCTGCCTTTAAATTTCACATAAAAACAGTTATTTAGATGTGAGAAAAACTACTGAATGACATACACTTTCTTGCATCTCTGTTAGTGTATAAACTTTGTAGAAGGGATTTTGATTAACTCTTGACTATAAACTGGGAACAAGTAGAATGAGAAGTAGAAGGGTTGTCCATGTGTATATATGTGTATATATACATATATTTATGCATGACTGTATGTGTGCATGTATATGTAGTAATTCTGTCTTGAGACTAAATGCAATGAAAAACAAATGCAAAGGGAGAGAATTGAGTCAAAAGTGGCTAACCTGAGGGTTTATAAAAGTCTTCTCTTTTGACTTTTAAACTTTATAAAGACATTAACATTTCCCCCTTAATATCACAGACTCTTAGGTTTACTATGTCACACACTGAACCCAGTGTCTTGGCTACTTTTCTTGTTGCTGAGACACTACCCTGACATCCAAGGTTAAAAGAGGAAAGATTTTGGCTCACGGTTTTTAGAAATTTTAGTCCACAGTTGGCTGGCTCCAAGGCCGAGTGCATCACAAAAGGGCATCACAGAGAAGAAACAGTTCATGGCAGGGCAGGAAGAGGCAGCGAACAGCAAGCAGCAGCAGCAAGCCTCCCTTTCCCTTTTATCTCATCCAGGCTACAAGCCTTTTGGGTGGTGCTACCTACACCCAGAGTGGGGCTTCCCATTACCCACACCAAGAACAGTGCTAGGGCCAGGGATTTAGCTCAGTGGTTCTGCTACCTGCCTCGCAAGTGCAAGGTCCGGAGTTCGATTCCTGGTACCAAAAAAAAAAAGGAACCGTGCTAAACCAATCAGTGGACTAATCCAGTTACCACAACATAAATCTATATTCACATATCCTTAATTCATATTCACACACCTAGATCCAGCCGCCTTCAAAAAGCCCCACCTTTGAGTGCGTGAGGCTTTAGGGGGACATGTAGATACAAGCCATAACACCCAGTGATCCCCTTTCTTCCTATTGTCAACTAGTTTCTCATTTTGTTTTCCTTAATCATACAAGCCAAAGTCCGTCCCTCCCTCATTGCCATATCCATTTGTTAAATATCACATATCATTTCTCTTTCATGTCCACATTTTCAGTCTCATTTACATTGCTGAACATTTTCTTACAACTCTTAAAGGATAGGAGTTAAGATGGGAATGTTGGCTTGTACTAAAGACTTGTTTATTAGATTCATAATGACAAGGATAAGTTCAGTATAACAAACCAGGGATATGATTCTAACTGGATTTCTTCTGTTTCATTCCCTAAAATATGTATTCAGCAAAGGTGATGTAGAAAAACTATGTTCACTTTAGTTTATTTTCCATGATTTAAAGTTAACTTTTCTAAGTATCAATAATTTGTCTAATTTTTCAGTCCTTATAATTGGGTTCATTAGAAAAACCTTGTACATTTTGGGTAAAGACCATTAAAAAGGAGTTTTAGGGCCTGCAGATTTCCTGATGGATAATCTGCTAGGAAGGCTTTTGGCTGTGAGTAATAAAAATCTAACTGGTAGATTTGTCTCACATAATGGGAAGTTTAGAGATGGCAGGATAAAGCCAGTGATGGCATCAGCAATGCTAGCTTTCTGCTCTCCCCTCGTTAGGATATTGCTTTTATCCTCATGAGTTACCTGATTATTCTCATTTAGATTTTAATGTACTTGAAAACTCTGCCTATTGTATTATATGTAATTTTTCTCTTTTTTTTTCCAGCCTTTTTCTCATTGTTCTCATCATATCAGACATTATGGCCTTGGTAAGGTATTATTGGATATTTAGCATAAATAAGATTAAGAAGCTAAGTGCTGAGTTGATTTAAGCAAGAAAAATATGAATGCATTTCTTTATGTGAAATCTTTACATATTGAGTTCTAAAATGCTCTCATAAAGACAAGCTACTTAAACTTCATAAAGTGTCAAAAGTCTCATTATTTCATTTATTCAACTCTGTCATTTTATACCTAGTCTTCCATTTTGCTTTGTATCTGAAATGAACCTTCCGTAGGAAATTAACAGAAGAAACCAGGATTCACAGAATTTGCTGAACACTGGTATATTCACAGTTGTGGTTTATGGCAGTGAAATGATATATAGAGCAGGGTCTGAGAGGACATCAAATGCAGAGCTTCTGTTCTTTTCCTCCTGTGGAGGCAGGACAGTGTGTGTTATGCTCAGGTGTGACAGTACACCTAAAATATTGCCATCCTGACTTACTTTAGCTTTGATGTCAAGACTTTTTATTGAGGCTCAATCACATATTGCCCACATGGTTAATCTTTAATCTTCAGTGTTTCCATGGGTAGAACTGATATTATGAGGCCCAAAACCCTCATCATAAATCATATTGTTAGACTATCTAGTGCATAGTGCTCCAGGTAAAACACTGCTACTAGGCATGACATTCCAAGGGCCTAAAATCACTTCCCAGTAGTTGAGAACAAAGGCCACACCTCTTTTGGGGGTTAAAGAGTAGTGCTTTACAGGCCTGGAATTTAGCTGAGTGGCTCTGTGCAAGGTCCTGAGTTCAATCCCTGGTGTCAAAAAAAAAAAAATTAATGCTTTACTATACAACATCCCATGCTAAAAGTGATTAGAAACATAGATTAGGGTAACTTCCTAAATCAGATTCCTAAACATTTGCTTTAAATGAAAGCATAATTGTGTTGTATTGAACTATATATCCAATATATTTTTTAAATGGACCACACATAAGATTAGGACAAAATCAGCTTTCAGTTTTGCTCACAGAGTGACAAACAAGCAAGACATATTAACAGAAGAGAATTGAAATTCTCTGATTAATTTTATATGAAGAGTAAGATCACTCAATTTAACTTGCAAAGCCACTTGTAATCTAACTTCTGTTTACTTGACTGGTGTTACCTCTCAATTTGAACCTACCAAACCATCTGGACATGTGGGATTTATACAGGCTATTCTCTCTGCCAGAAACAGTTTTAGTCTGTCTCCCAAATCTCTTTCATTTGATTCCTACTTTTCACTTATATTTCATCTTTCAAAAGGAAACCTTCCCTTATACCACCTCTTCAGTGCTTCCATGATTGCATATATTTTCCAAGGATATTGCTCCTCTCCTTGTCTCTCTGTCTTTGTGTCTCACTTTCACACACAAACACACACACACACACACACACTTGATAATTTGAATCATTCACTTGATTATATGCTTTGTGAGAAGGAACTTATCTTTAGGACCTAACATAGTGATTATTAGTACATAATAGTATCAGTAAATATTTGTTACTGAATGAATAACATGGTTTCTCTTCATTTATGTCTGGTATTTTTTACTAAAGTTGGCTGCTTTTTTATTTCTAGTTATTCACAAAAATGTTATGTTCATTTCCTTGAATTGTAATTGTAATTCAGGCATTTAGACTATTGCTTATTTTAATCCAAGTAAAAGTTTTAGTAAAAAGCATATTCTTGTTGATCCTAAACAGAGTTACTCAGAGGAGTCAAAAATATGTAACATACAGTCTTAAAACAAGTTTTTTAGATTGAATCTAAATAGGCTTTTTAAAAATTAGAACCATCTTTTATTATATTTTACAGCAATTTTTCTTCTTGGTCAAGGATTATGGCAGCTGGCTTGATATTGGAACAAGGTATAGTGTATATTCACATAGAAGTTATTGACACTGCAGTTAAAAAAAACAGGAAAACTCGGTATGTTAGTAAACAAGGTATCAATATGATTTTGAGGTAAGCATAGAAAATAACAATTATTTAAAGCCTCTGGAACCAAGACATCTTTGCAGTTCTTGGAACTACACATTGGTGAGTGTTTTCTTGGAATGTTGTGGCGAAGAAGATAGATGTTAAGTCTGGAGAGAACTAAAGGGCAATAAGAAGATAGAAAAAAAAAATTAAATCTGAGGTTTCAAGTAGATTGCTCCAGTGTCCTTGTATTTTTTCTGAAATTCACAATGTCTGGAAAAATAAGGCTGTTTGAGTTGCCCTAGAAATTTTATGTGGTGGTTTAAATTTCATGCAGTCAGCCAGACGTGGTGGCAAACACCTGTAATCCCAGCACTTGGGAGGCCAAGACAGGAGGATTGCTGTGAACTCAAGGCCAGTCTGGGCTATGTGGTGAGTTCAAGGGCAGCCTGAGCTATATAGCAAGACTCTGTTTAAAAAAATTTTTTTTCATGTAAATCATTATATGCCTATTAGAATCTTTAATACAGGAATATTTTTAACAATGATATTGTTATTTAAAATGTAATCTGAATGAAGAGTCAGTTTCCTCTTTATCGGGATACAAATGTCAATTGCCATAGTCTGTTACATTTCTTTCTTTGAGAAGAAAGTAAAGTTGGTCTTTTTGCCTTTTTCCCACATGTATTCTGAAATGAAGTACTTTTATAGACTGATTTTATTTCACTTAGTCAATATTTGTTCTCACTTTCTGTTGCCAAGAATTGTGTAGCTTTTCATGAGACTACGACATTCTCTCTCTTTGGCAGCTCATGGCTTATATTTCCTTCTTTGTGTACATATCCACCGCTCGTGATAATGGTTCCCTCAGATCTGGGATCTGATTAGAATCTCATGCATGCCATATGTGCTTGATATGTAGAAGCAGATCACCAATTTTGTTTTCCTTTGTCTCTTAAATGTGAAAACCAAAGGAATGTATTGACACCTTCTCACCAGCCCTCTCATGCTTAAGTGTTCGGGCAGATAGAATGCCAGAGCATGGGCTTAGTGTGGCTGCATTTGAATCCCTGTTCTCACTTTTTAGCTATGAGACCATTTGTAGGTGACTTAAACTCTTGAAAAATCTCATTTTTCTCACAGTCATTTTAAATAAATAATAATCCACGTAAAATACTTAGCACAGTGTTTGGCGTGTAATAAACATCAATAAATGTCTTCTATTACTACTATTATTATTCTTTAGTTCTGTTTTTAATCTTTTATAGTGTTTTATATATTTACATACTCCATAATTTGATTAATTTTCATTTTAGACATAGGTCAGAAAACTTTTATTTGAAAAATAGTCTGATGAAGCATTTTTTGTGAAACTTTATTTTATTTTTAATTGTAAAATATACATAATCTTTACTATCATAACCATTTTTTTTTTTGGTACCGGGGATCAAACTCGGCACCTTGCGTTTGCAAGGCAGGCAGCGGCACTCCTGAGCTAAATCCCCGGCCCTCATAACCATTTTTTAACTCACCAGCATCCATCTCCAGAACTCTTTACATCTTGCAAAACTGAAACTTTGAACCCATTAAGCAATAACTCCATTTTCTCTTCCTTAAGCCCTAGCAATCACCATCCTGTGTTCTACTTCTATGAATTTGACTGCTTTGTATACCTGTATAGAAGGAATCATACAGCATTTGCCTCTTGTTGTTGTTGTTGTTGTTTTGTTTTGTTTTCCTTTTTTCTTTTGTTTTCCAGTACTGGGGACTGAAACGAGAACCTTCATACCAGCTACACTCCCAGCCCTTTTTTGATTTGTGTTTTGAGACAATATCTTGCTAAGTCACTAAGTTGCCCAGGCTAGGTTTGAACTTGTGATCCTCCTGCCTCAGCCTTCAGTATTTGTCTTTGTTGACTGGATTATTTCACTTTGTATAATGACCTCAAGTTTCATTCACATTGTAGCATATGTCAGAATTCTCTTCCTTTTAATGGCTTAATTATATTCTGTTGTGTGTTT
Organism: Heterocephalus glaber; assembly: GCF_000247695.1. Next base: position 7,778,869 of record NW_004624792.1, on the reverse strand, counting down.
GTATCACATTTTATTTATCCATTCATCTAACACTTGCTTTTGGTTTTTGTGAATAATGCTGCTATGAACATAGAGTGAGACTTTTTGGATGAGAGAAATCTACGTTGGTTTGGCTCTGAAGAGGTGCCAAGAAATGAGAAGGATAAAATTTTCACATGAAGATATGCATTATATTTACATTACACAAATTAAAAATTTATATTATATTAATTAAGAATTTTATATCTTCTATGATTAGCTTGAGGCTTATCTTTACATATTTTTCTTCAAAGTACAAATTTTTGTTGTTATTGACACCGATAATATGTATAAAACATAAAGCACTTTTTCATATCAGTGATCTCATTCAATCCAGCAAATATTTATCAAGTACCAATTATATGTCAGAAGAAATGCTGAAAATGGAAACACACAGTCAGGCAGTTTACAGCCAGGGAAGGAAACATCCCCGAGCAGGCAGTCTGTACCATGTAAGAAATTCCAGAGGAGTCTGGTAGATATTATGGGGACTTTTAGGGCACCTCTTCAGCCTTGCAAGCTAAGGAAATGCTTCTTAGGAGAGGAGCTGTCTAAATACTGCAAGTATGGAGTTTGGAAGAGTCCACTGGGTCACATTACCTAGGGAGAATATGTAAAGTGAGAGATGAAGAACAGAGAGAAAGAAGTATGAAAATGAGACTGAAAAAAAGCCAAATACTAGGAGAGAGTAGTATTGTATAAATAAAGAGTGTTTCAGGAAAGAAGAAAGTCATAGAGTACCCAGTGTTAGAGATTAAGACAGAAAGTTGTGCATTAGAGTTAAGCAATAGTGGTCATTGAAGAGCCTGGGCTAGAGCAGTTTCACTGGTAGGATATGGTACTGGATTGCTACAGTGAATTAGATCCACCAATTTCTGGATGAGAACTCCAGACCAAAAGATTTATCATTTTTCTTCCCTATCAAGACTCCAATAAAATACACATACCTAGGAAAAGTGAAGAGAATGAGGGAAGACCCATCAGCAGATATGAGTCAGCAAATACCTAGAAGATGGATAATCAGAGAAAAGACACAGTAATCCAAAACCTACAGGCATGTATGGCCAAAGGAAAGGGGGACCCCAGAGGCTCTAAACAGACAGTATATGGAGGGAGGGGTCATGAAGGGAAGCCAGAAGGGATGAACTGAATGTTTCTCTTCCAAATAAAGATACCAGTACGCTTCATCCTCATACAAAAAGTGCTTTGAACACCTCTAAAGACACTGAAAAAGCCTGGGGAGAATCTTACTGTTGTGTTATACAGTGTGTGCTACTACCTCAGCATAAAGCTGTCCACCATTCTCCCATTTGTAGCCTAGCCCAAAGGACAGAGAAGGCATCCCTTCTTCTCATCCTAAAACATAACATAGCAATTTTTGTCACATGCATAGAACTTAATAGCACCCATCCTATTTGTGGGTGATACTTAGAGAGAAAAGAGATTTTCTTAAAAAGTTAAACACACAGGATCCTATGACAACCATTTCACACTTAAGTATTTATCTAAGAGGAAAAACATGTATGCAGAATTATACAGAAATTTTTAAACAACCAAACATGTAAACAACCAAAATGTTCATCAGGACATGAATAGGTAAATAAATTGTGCCTTATCTATACTACTACCTACCAATACAAACGAACAAATGACTGATGCACTCAACAACCTGGACAAATCTCAGAAACTATATTGAGGAAAAGAAGTCAGTTATTCAAGCATTCATAGCATATTATTCTATCTCTGTAAAATTCTAGAACAGGCAAAACTAATGTATAGTCGCAGCTGGTCAGTAGGTGTCTGAGTAGAAAGGCATGTGGGAACATGTAGGAGATGACCAGTGTTAGGTATTTTGAGTAATAATGGTTATGCAGGTATACTCTGTCACGCTCAGCTAATTGGACAGTTTTTTTCTATTTTATTTTATATTTTCATGGTACATAATGATTACATTCCAAGTGGAGAGCTGGTATGTGTACAACATATATCTTAATTCTGTTTTTTAATCGTTCTTCTCCTTCCCCTTTCCCTATATCTCTTAGTCCCTTTCCCTTATGCAAAAAAGTTATAGCCATAATTCTTATCTTTTATTTTGCTCTTTATTTATATCTTGGGTTTCTCATATAAGAGAAACCATGTTATATTTAAGCTTTTATGTATGGTTTATTTCACTTAAATTATGGTCTTAAAATGCATTCATTTTCCTACATATGACTCACATTTATCCTTTATGGCAGAGTAGTACTCCATTGTGTATAAATACCATATTTTCTTTATCCATTCATCTGTTGATGGACATAATGCCTGCCTCCAAGATTTAGCTATTATGAGTTGTGCTGCCATAAACATGGGTATGCATTTATCACTGTAACATGATGTCTTTAATGCTTTCAGGAAAATATCTTTTTAAAAAACCTGGGTCAAATGGAATTTCTAGCTTTAGTTTTTTGAGGAATCTCCATACTGATTTCCATAATGGTTGTATTAGTTTACAATCCCACAAACAATGTAGAATAGTGTAGCAATAAACATTGGTATGTGGGATCTCTTTATTTTCTTCCTTTTCCAGCAATGGTATGGCTGGGTCATGTATGGTACTTCTATTTTTAGTTTATGGGGAACCTCCATACTGTTGTTTGTATTGATTATACTAATTTACATTCCCAGCAAAAATGTATAAGGGCTCCTTTCTTCACATCCTTGTAAACATTTGTAATTTTTTGCTTTTTGGACAGTGGCCATTCAGATTGGAATGAGGTAGAATCTCAATATAGTTTTGGTTTGCTTTTCTTTGAAGGCTAAACATAGCATTTTCTCATGTATTTATGGACCATTTGTACATCTTTTGAGAAGTGTCTGTTCAGATCATTTGCCCGTGTTCAATTGGATTACTTCTTCTGTTATGTGTTTTGAGTTTTGTATAATTCTGGATATTAATCCTCTGTTAGATGATTAGCTGGCAAAGATTTTCTCCCACCTTGTACTAGTGGTGGCGAACCTATAGCATGTATACTGCAGCAGACTGTCTCATTGAAAGCTCTAAGAGGAGGTTGTCTTTTCACTCTCTTGATTGTTTCCTTTGCTGTGCAGAAGATTTTTAATTTGAAGTAATCTCATTTGTCAATTCTTGGTTTTGTTTCCTGAGTTACTGAGTTTCTCTTCAGAAAATTGTTGCCTGTGCCAATATCTTGTTATGTTTCCTTTATATTTTCCTCTAATAGTTGTAATATTTCAGGTCTTACCATAGGTATTTGATCCTTTTTTAGTTGATTTTCATTCAAGGTGGGAGACAAGATTTAGTTTCAATCTTCTAGTTTGTTTGTTTTTTTGTTTGGAGACACAGTCTCAGTATGTCGTTCTGGCTGGCCTTGAATTTGCAGCGATCCTCCTGCCTTAGCCTCCCAAGTGCTGGGACTACAGGCATGTGCAACCATGCCCAGTTGTGAATATCCAGTTTTCCCAGCACCATTTGTTGAAGAAACTGCCTTTATTCCAGTGTGTTTTTTGGCACTTTTGTTGAATATGAGTTGTCGCTGCTTGGGTTGATTTCTGGGTACTCTATTCTATTCCATTTGTTGTGTGCCTGTTTTTAAGCCAATACAGTGGTGTTTCTGTTACCATGGCTCTCCAGTGTGTTTTAAAATCACATTATGATGCCTCTAGCGTTGCTCTTTTTGCTCAGGATTGCTTTGGCTATCTGGGGTGTTTTGTGCTTATGGATGAATTTTCAGATTGTTTTTCCTAATTCTGTGATGAAATTTTACTGGTATCTTGATGGAGATTACATTGAATCTGCAGATTGCTCCTAGTAGTGTGAGCATTTTAATATTAATTCTCCCAATCCCAATTAATTCTCCCAATTTCATGATAATCATGAAACATCTTTCCATCTTCTTTTGTTTTCAGTTTCTCCAGTGATAATGTAATTTTTTTGTGTAGGTCTTCATGTTCTTTATTAGGTTCATTCCTAGTTTTTTGGATTTTGCTTTGATTGTTGTTGCTTGTTTGTTTGCTATTGTGAATGGAATTGCTGTCCTGATTTTTTCCTCAGGAAGTTTACTATTAGGGTATAGAAAAGCCACTACTTTATGTATATTGATGTTGTATTTTGATACGTTCCTGAATCCATGTATAAGTTTTGAGTGTCTTTTGGTAAAGTCTGCAAGATTTTCTTCTTCTTCTTCTCCTTCTTCTTCTCCTCCTCCTCCTCCTCCTCCTCCTCCTCCTTCTTCTTCTTCTTCTTCTTCTTCTTCTTCTTCTTCTTCTTCTTCTTCTTCTTCTTCTTCTTCT
>NW_004624792.1:7757980-7773784 GCF_000247695.1 Heterocephalus glaber | reverse complement strand
TCCTCCTCCTCCTCCTCCTTCTTCTTCTTCTTCATTTTTTTGAGACAGGGTCTCACTTTGTAGTTCAGGCTGGCCTCTAACTCATTATGTAGCCCAGACTGGCCTCAAACCCTCAGTGATCCTCCTGCCTCAGCCTCCCGGGTGCTAGCAGGTGTGTACCACCACACCTAGTTTTGCAGGGTTTTCTTAGTATAGAATCATGTCATCTGCAAACAGGAATAATTTGACTTCTTCCTTTCCTATTTTTATTATTTTTATATCTTTCTCTAGCCTAATTGCTCTGGCTAAAATGTCATGTATTATATCAAATAAAAGTGGTGAAAGTGGACACCCTTGTCTTGCAGTTGCCAATTTTAGAAGAACTGCTTTCAGTTTTTCCCCACTCAGTATAATGTTGACTGAATGTTAATATAGCCTTTGTTATTTTGAAGTATGAGCCATCTATACCTACTTTATTTAGAGCTTTTATTATGAAAGGATGTTGAATTTTACTAAAGGCTTTTTCTGCTCCTATTGAGATGGTCATGTGATTTTTATTCATAATTCTATTTCTGTACTGTATTGTATTTATTGATTTGTATTTGTTGAACCATAACTGTATTCCTGAAATGAAACCAACTTAAGGTGTATGATCTTTTTAATATGCTGTTGAATTCAATTTGAAAGTATTTTATTGAGGATTTCTGTGTCTTCATTAAGGATATTGATATATAGTTTTCTTTTTTGTTGTTGTTGTTTTGTTCTTGCTAGCTTTGGTACAGAATGAGTTTGGAAGAGTTCCTTCCCTTTCAATGTCATGGAATAGTTTGAGGAGCACTGGTATTAGTTCTTTAAAGTCTGGTAAAATTCAACAGTAAACCCATCTGGTTGAAAGCATTTCATTTTTGGGAGACTTTTTGTTACTACTTCAGTCTCATTGCTTATAATTGATCTATTTAGGTTTTTTTATATCCTCTTGGTTCAATTTTGGTAAATCACGTTTGTCTAGAGACTTGTCCATTTCTTCTATATTTTCCAATTTATTGGCATATAGTGTTTCAGAATATTCCTTAATGGTACTATGAATTTTAGTGGTATCTTTTTAATATCCTCTTTATCACCTCTAATTTTGTTTTTGGCTCTTCTATTTGTTCTCATTAGTTTACTAAAGGTTTGTCAGTTTTATCTTTTCAAAAAACTGGAACTGTTTTAGTGATCCTTTTTTGTCTTTATTTCTAAATTTTATTACAGTATTTATTTAATTTTATTGATTTGAGGTTTAGTTTGTTCTTGTTTCTTTAAGACTTTGAGGTCTATCTTTTTTTAAGTTGTAGGCACTCATAGCTATAAACTTTCTTCAATACTGCCTTAAGTATATCCCATAGGTTCTTAGGTTCTGGTATGTTGGGTTTCCATTTTCTTTTTCTTTTTTTTTTTTTTTTTTGGTACTGGGGATCAAATTTGGGACCTTGCGCTTGCAAGGCAGGTGCCGGAACCACTGAGCTAAATCCCTGGCCCCATTTTCTTTTGATTCTAGGAATTTTTAAATCCTCCCCCTTGCCCTCAGTAATCCACTGTTCGTTATATTGTTCAATCTCTATGTGATTTTATTATTTCTGTAGTTTCTCTTGCTGTTGACTTTTTTCCCCCATATATTTTTTTTATTGGTAGATTTTAGATGTACACAATGATAACATGGATCTTAGGGTTTTTGTACCTGTACATGATGTATCTTGCTTCTTTTTTTCCCCCATTCTCACCCCTCCCTTCAACCCCTCTTCCCCTCCTTATTTACAAAAGCTTTATTTCCATGTTTTTCTTTCTATTTTTGTGTGTGTGTGTGTGTGTGTCCTCCCCCCTCCCTTGTTTCCTTCCTCATTTGAACATTTTCTTCCCATTTCCCAATGTCTGTTATACATTTTGGTCTTTATTTTACACTTTTCTCACACCAGAGAAACAATGTGGTATGTTGCTTTTAATTCTTTTGGAAAGATAACACAAAGGGGAATAGCTGGGTCAAATGGAACTTCTAGTTTTAGTTTTTTGTGGAATCTCCACACTGATTTCCATAGTGGTTGCACCAGTCTGCACTCCTACCAACTGCGGAGAAGGGTTCCTTTTTCCCCACATCCCTGCTAGCATTTGTTATTGGTTGATTGCTTGATACAGCCATTCTTTGTGGAGTGAGATAGAATCTCAGCGTTGTTTTAATTTGCATCTCTCAAATGAGCAATGATGTTGAACATTTTTTCATATATTTATTTGCTGTTTTTTTCATCTGAGAAGTGTCTGTTTCAGATGCCCATTTTTTGATTGGGTCTTTAAATTTGAGGGGGCTCTGATTTTTTTCTTTATATATTCTAGATATTAGTCCTTTGTCTGAGGAACAGTTGGCAAAAATTTTTTCCCATGCTGTAGATTTTCTGTTCACTCTGTTGATGATTTCTTTTGCTATGCAAAGACTTTTTAATAAGATGAGATCCCAGTTGTTGATTCTTTGTGCTAGTTCATGGGCAGCTGAGGTTTTGTTCATAAAAGTCTTTGCCTATACCAATGTCTTCAAGAGGTCTACCTATTTTCTCTGCCAGCAGATTAAGTTTTTCTATTTTAATATTTAGATCTTTGATCCATTTTGATTTTAGTTTAGTGCTTGATGAAAGATATGGGTCTAGTTTTAATCTTCAGCATGTAGAAACTTAATTTTTCCAGCACCATTTATTAAAGAGGCTATCTTTCTTCCAGTGAAGGTGTTTGGCTCCTTTGTCAAAATAAGGTACCTGAGTGTGTTTAGAGTTATTTCTGTATCTTCTCATCTATTCCATTGATCTTCAGGTCTTTTTTTTTTGCCAGTACCATGCTGCTTTGGTCACAGTTTGCTGTCGATTTCTAGTGTCATTCCAAAATGATCTGATAAGATGTAAGAAATTATTTCAATGTTTAAAAATTTGCTCAGACTTGTTTTATAGCCTAATAAATGGTCTATTTTGGAAAAGGTTCCATGTGCTGATGAAAAGAATGGGTATTCTCCAGCTATTTAATGGAATATTTTGTAGACATCTGTTAAGTCCATTTGATCTGTAGTGTAATTAATTATGATGTTTCTTTGTTGATTGTTTTTTTGTCAGGACAGTATATCTATTGGTGAGAGTTGAGTATTGAAGTCACCTACTATTATTTTATTGGGGCCTAACTTTTAATGTCCAAAAGTGTTTGTTTTATAAAATTAGATGCTATGACATTCAGTGCATATATATTTATAGTCAAAATATCTTCTGGTTATTGTTCCCTTTTATTGACGTACATTGACTTGGTCTCTTGTAACTGATTTTAGGCTTACAGTCTATTTTGTTGGATATAAATATAGCTAGTCTTGCTTGATTTCAGATACCATTTGCTTGGAATTTCATTTTGTATCAATATCTGTATGTCTCTGCAGATCCTTTGAGTTTCTTTCAGGCAGTGTATTGGCTTTTTTTGTTTTGTTTTGTTTTGTTTTGTTTTTTTGGTACCGGGGATCGAACTCGGGTCCTTGCACTTGCGCAGCAGGCGGCGAAACCACTGAGCTAAATCCCTGGCCCTGAGCAGTGTATTGTTGTTGGTCTTATTTTTTTATCCAGTCAGCCAGTCTGATTTTTTAATTAGATAATTAAGACCATTCATATTAAGGGTAATTATTGAAAGATATATACTTGCTCCTGTGAGTTTGTTTTTCTTCTGGTTGTTTTGAATTTGCATGTTCATTTATTCCTCTCTTATGCTACAGATTAGAATGTTTACCATATTAGCAATGTTTTATTCTTTCCTAATTCTCATTTGCTTATCTATTCTTCTAGTAAGATTTATTCTTTCCCATGTTCCCATGCTTTCTTCCTTTTCTGGATATATAATTCCCTTAAGTAACTTCTGTAATATTGGTTTAGCGGTCATGAATTTCCTTAGCCTTAGTTTATTCTCATCTTGGAAGGTCTTTATTTCTCCTTCCATTCTGAAGGACAGCTTTGCTGCATATAGTCATCAAGATTGGCAATTATTTTCTTTTCATTCAAGAATTGAAATATGGGGCCGGGGATTTAGCTCAGTGGTTCTGCTGCCTGCCTCGCAAGTGCAAGGACCCAGGTTCGATCCTTGGTACCACAAAAAAATAAAATTTAAATAATGTGATTCTGTGCCCTTTTGGCTTTTACAGTTTTTGTGGAGAAATCTACTGTTATTCTCATGGCTTTGACTTGAAATGTGACTTGGGATTTCTCTCTTACAGTTTTTAGTATTCCTTCTTTGTTCTGTACTTTTGGCAATATAATTCTGATGTGTTTTGAAAAAGAGTCTTTCCTAGTCATATCTTTGGAGCTCTTAATGTCCTGTGTACTTGGATAGTCATGTCTTCCCAAAGATTTTGGAAATTTTTTATTATTTAGTGAATAGATTCAATGCCTTCAGCCTGTAGCTCTTCTCCCTCATCAGTTATGCATGTTTGGTCTTTTAATGGTGTCCCAGAATTCTTGTATATCCTATTCATTCTTTTTATTACTGTCTTAGGGATAATTCATCAACCTTGTTCTCAAGTTTTGATATTCTCAGTTCAAAGGCCCTGGGTTCAATCCCCAGTACCACAAAAACAGGTGGGTGGGGGATTGGGGATATAGCTCAGTGGTAGAAAGCTTGTCTAGCAGACACACGGCCATAGGTTCAATCTCTAGAAGGCTGGGGGACCCACAAAAACAGGAAAGAAAGGGGCAATAGTTATATAGAATAAACTTTAAAAGTTTAATTTTTAAAAAAGGAAAAAATGCAAATGAAAGATAGCAGGAGAAAAGTGAAAAGGGAGGAAGAAAGAAGAAAAATTCAAAACAAAAGAAAAAGGGACTTCTTGGCGCTCAAGTGCTTAGTAGGACATTGCTGCATTTCCCTTTAGTAATTGGTGGGCTGCATCCATATAAACCAACAAAGGTCATTGCATTTAAGTTCCTCAGAACACAGGCATCAATAGGGAGAGGCTGGGCCAGGGGTTTAGCTCAGTGGTTCTGGTGCCTGCCTCACAAGTGCAAGGTCCCAAGTTCGATCCCTGGTACCAAAAAGGGGGGGCGGGGGCCTTGTGCCTGTCTTTAGTGGAGAGTGGGCTGCATCCATATTTATTGGCACAGGAAAGATCATTCTTGGCTGGGTGAGTTTCTGAGAGGACACCGTGGAGTATCTTGCTGCTCTTCCAGTTTTCCACTGGGCTTCTGGAATTGCCCAAGCCTAGGGCATTAGCCCCAGATCACCAACTACCCAGGAAAGAAGATATCCTTTGAGAAGTTCAAGAGTCAGAGAGAAGAGAGGAAAACACAGACGCAGACGAGTCTTCAGGAAAAAGGAATGTTATCAGCTGAAGAAAATCTAAATGATTCTGAAGTTCCATCTTCATCAGGAATTAACTCTACCACACCCCAGATCAATGATGTCAATGAAAGAGAAACATCAGATGGGGTAAGTTGGTTCAAAAAGTCTTTGCCTTCATACTTGGGAAGACTGAAGATGAGGAGAAAAGGAGGAGACACCTGAACACCCCACAGCAAGCAACAAGAAGAGGTCTCCAAGCAAACTTCCCAGAACCGTGAGAGGTCTCTTGGGGGAAACCAATATCTGCTTTGCATGAGGAAAGTGAGAAGAGGCCGTAATGATGTGCGTGGACATCATAAGACAAGCTCCTCTAGCTTATGAGCCATTCTCCCCTCTTACCGTGATATGTGAGGAATAAGGTGACATGGAAAAATCCTTGAAGTTCAGATTGATTGCCACATGTTTAAATCCCAGTGACAGAGAAGAATAGGATAGACTGGCAGATATATCTCTGGAACAAGAGAATATTAAGTAGGCTAGTTTTTGCTATACAAAAGCTCTTAAATATGAGCCTACTCATAGCTGTTTTCTATGGGAGAGATCAAGTCTGTATAAACAAATGGGTGATCATAAAATGGCAATGGATAGGTACAGGCTTATTTTAAACCTTTTGCCTGCATCTGATGGAGAGTAGCTAGAGATATGGCCAAGAGACACTGTGAAGCCAATGGTGGTGAGCCGGAAAATGATTTCTGAGCAAAAACAAGTTTTTTCCAGTGGCTAGCTGACCTAACTGAAAAAGAGCCACCTCTAGTTCGTACCCACTCCTACACCTTACACATGTCCTTCTTCATTGTCTTTTGTTCTCAGTAAATGTCTGTATCCAGTGTAGTTTTATATCAGATCATGTAAACTAAAGTAACTTCCTCAACCAATTGCTTCTGTAACCCCACCCCTCTTCCCTTGAGCCTTATAAACCCTTTTTACTGCCAGCTCTGAGATGATCGCTTTTTGGAGAAATCCCCAATCAACCCACCACCATAATAAAGCTGTACACTTGCCTCCAGCCTCTGGGTGCATTCTCGATTCATCTTGGCCTGATCTTGCTATACCACTAAGAGCTGCCACACAATGGACTGTGAGTCCACCATTACAATGGTACTTCATCTAGTAACATGATTGAAAAAGCTTTCTCCAAACATCATGCCCTGGTCTCCATAGAGGATGTCAACACTGCAGCCGTGCTCTTGTATTTCTAACAAGTAGTATGACAAAACATTGGAAGCAATTACAGATTTTTTGAGAATTGTAGAAAAAACTTCAGAAGAAGGTGGCAGCTCAAAAGAGAGTAAAAGTTGTAATTTCCTTTGTATAAAAGAATGTTTATAGAACTCTCATTCAAAATGTGGCCTTTGGGCCAGGGATTTAGCTCACTTGTTCGCCGCCTGCCTTGCAAGCGCAAGGACCTGAGTTCGATCCCCGGTACCAAAAAAACCCACAAAAAACAAAATCTGGCCTTTGGATTGGTAGTTATGTTCTGACAGCTACTATACCCAAGAAGCTCTTTTTCCTCCAAGAGACTTTGCATCTTTTTTTGTGAGAATTGGTTACAAAAAATCTTTTAAACAAAAAAAGGAAGAAAAAAAGAAAAAGTAAAAACAGGAGAAAGGGGAAAAAAGAAAATTATAAAATTTAATAGAGAGAATACACACATCAATAATTTTAAAAGTATTACTGGAAAGTAAGAATTTCCTGTCTGCTGAGGTACTCTATTGTATAGGCCCAAGTGGATGTTCAAAACCTCTCAGCTTCTTCCTTTGTTTTCTTAATCTGTGTGCCCCTTGATAAGCAGTCCCTCCTCCCCAGGTTTTTGATTCTATCTTATAGAAAAGCAGATGCATGCCTTGTACCTCTAATCCACCATCTTTCATCCTTTTGTCCTTATTCCACATGTCTCTGGAGTTCTCAATAATGCTTCAAATTGATGCTCAATAAGCAGCAGCATAAACATACTAATTCATGTTAGGAAGATAACCTCCAGAAGCTCTAAAAGAGTAGAATTGATTGCTCTAAGAAGTGAGAGTTTGTTACTTGTTATTATAAATCTTTCTCAGTGCTATTATTTTGCTTTTTTAATACTACATTTATGACTGTGATAAAAATGAAAATGAATAAATGGAATTGGAGGTCAAAAAGTAGGTTCTGAATCCTCAGTAGCATGGGAACTAGCACAAAAAAATCAACAACTGGGATCTCTTCTTATTAAAAAGCTTCTGCACTGGAAGAGAAACCACCAACACAGCTTTGAGACAACCTACAACGTGGGAAAAAGTTTTTACCAGCTGTTCCTCAGACAAAGGCCTACTATCTAAAACATATAAAGAATTCAAAAAAATCAGACCCCCCAAATGTAAAGACCCAATCCAAAAATGGGCATCTGAAATGAACAGACATTTCTCAGACAAAGAAGTAAAAGCAGAAAATAAACATATGAAAGAATGTTCAACATCACTGGTCATTCAAGAGATGCAGATGAAAACAACACTGAGATTCCACCTCACCCCAGAAAGAATGGCTGCTATCAAGAAATCAACCAACAAATGCTGGCGGGGGTGTGGGGAGAAAGGAACCTTTCTCCATTGTTGGTGGGAGTGTAGTCTGGTACAACCACTGTAGAAATCAATATGGAGATACCTCCAAAAACTAGGATTAGAGGTCCCATTTGACCCAACTATTCCTCTGCTGGGTATCTTCCTAAAAGAATTAAAAGCATCATACCACAGTGATATATGCACACCCATGTTTATACTGGCCCAGTTTGTAATAGCTAAGGTTTGGAAACAGCCCAAGTGCCCATCAACTGGAGACTGGATAAAGAAGATGTGGGGTTTTTTTAATAAAATGGAGTACTATTCAGCCATAAAGAAAGAGAAACTATAGAGACATTTATAGCTAAATGGATGCACATTAAGGCCATACTCTTCATTGAAATAAATAGGATACACATATGTAAATACTGAGTAGTATCTCTAGTGTGAAAAACTAAAAGTGTAAATAACGGTCGAAATGTATAATTGATAATTAAAATAGGAAGAAACGGTAAAAAAAAAAGGTCTAAAGGAGTAGGGGAAGTGGGAGGGGTAGGAAAAAAGGGAAAGAAAGGAAAGAAGGGAAAAGAAAAGAAACATAAGAAAAAGAAAAAATAGAAACAAAGTCTGTGTAAATAGGGAAGGGTGGAGTGGGTGAAGGGAGGGCAGGGGAATGGGGAAACAATAAGAACCAAGATACATCATGTAAAGGTACAAGATCCCAATGATGAATGCATACCTAATGATATATTGTATACCTAAAATGTAGCAATAAACTTAATAAAAAAAAAAGTCGAGTTCTAAGTTTAGTCTATTGAAGCTTAATTAGAAAGGGGAGGAGAAATACAGAGCAGTATTTGCATGAGAATACTATCCTACCTCTTTATAAGAGATTTCATTTTCATTTCATATTACTAATGACCATGAAGAATATTATAGTTGAAGAGAATAAGTGTACCTATCATTAATTTTATTCTGTCCCCACCACCACCACCAGGGATCGAACTCAGGACCTTGCACTTGCAAGGCAGGTGTTGCCCCACTGAGCTAAATCCCTGGCCCCAGTATCATTAATTTTAATTACCCTCTGTTAAAGGGATGTTCTGGAAATATCATGTAAGGCCCAAATGGAGTAAGCTGGTTCACAGTTTGGAGTAGAGACAGAGAACTACATACATCAGGGAAAGGTTATGTGTTACAACACAGAGTCCACATACCTAATGTTGAGCTACATCCCCAGACCATTTTACTTTATTTTGAGACTATATGTCACTGAGCTTCCAAGGCTAGCCTCAAACTTAAGATCCTTGTCCCTCAACCTTCTGAAAAGCTAAATTACAGGCATGTGACACCACACCTGGCTAATCCTATGTTTGTGACTATAGCAAAGGGGGGCCAGGGATTTAGCTCAGTGGTTCCATTGCTTGCCTTGCAAGCACAAGGACCCGAGTTCAATCCATAGTACCAAAACCAACCAAACAAACAAACAAACAAAAAAAGACTATAGCAAAGGGATCATTCACTACAAGGTTTTGAATAATATAAATTTGGGGCTTGAAGGAGAAAAAAATATTTATTAAGGAAGTGGGCCATCAGTGAGGATAGCTTAGGTAAGAAAAGTATTCTGTTTGATATATAAGACAAGAGTCTGGCCTTCAAAGAAAAAAATCTGGAAGGCAGTAGTAAGGTAGAAAACAACTATGATAGAAAAAGGCTGTCACAGAGCACACAGGCTGTAACAGATGGGCACTGCCCATCCTTGTGTATACTACCAAATTGCACAGTAGACCAGGTAGTTTCTTATGTACATCAGAAGATGAAAACAGTGAATCCCACATCTGTGGTTGAGAAAGAAACCTTGTTACATAAAGAAGACTATTACTAACAGTTAAAAGCTGTGGTTAAAGAAACTTGTGGGAGGTAATGCTGCTAAAACTTTAAAGCTTTGTTTGTGGCCTAGGACTTTTGCTAGGGTTATAGAGAACAGAGGGCAAATTTAAGAAGCAGTGATGGAATACGATAACCATAGCAAGCCCCACACAGAAATCTGGTCTGTATCAGTGATGAACCTATGGCACACGTGCTACAGCAGGCTATTTGTATCACTGAAAGGTCTAAAAGGTTTGTCATCACTGGCCTATATGAGTACAGAAAGAAAGACACTCCAGTTCAGTCTCCGGTAACAGAAAATATTATGCAAGAACTAACATTTGAAGTGGGCCTTGAATAAAGGTGTAATTTCAATGAGAGGCCTTAGAGGTTTGGGAAAGGTGTTTTGGTGACAAAATGATATGAACAAAACTATAAAAGTAAAAATAACCTAATGCATATGTACAGTTGTATGTGATACCTGAAAAATAATTTGGATTTCAAAGAACTTAGGTTTTGGAAACATTTTTTTCTAGAAAATATCTTTTGATAGGCTTAATATGGTGAATGTCAAATACAAAATTACATTATACATTCTTTTGGCATGTGGAGAGGCCTATGTTTTGAATGAGCTCAAGTATTTCAGATGTTACTAAGTGAATGATTGCCTGGGAGTTAATTAAGAGTCTTGGTTGTCTTTTTACTAAAGTTTAGTTCCTGGAGTAGGGGAGTGGAGAATGTGTACCTGGAAATAGAGGGACTAACCAGCACAGTCAAGGTCACTGCAGCATGCCCTTTTGTCTACCTTGGCAAGTGACCTTCAGTTCTCTTTTGATACTTCAAGGTCATTATGTGCCAGTGGGCATAATTTCTTCCTGCTCTTTTCAAGGTCAAGCCTCCTAGATTACAGTGATGTTGCATGATCTTTTACCATGCCATGGTACTTAATATTATTTTTGAAAATCTGAGATGCGTTAAATTTGACATTTATTTGAGCAAGAAAAAAGCCTAGAACCAGGCAGCATTCCAGACTGAAGTTAGTTCAGAATGCCAGCCCTCACCACCTGTGCAAGTTATATTTCTAGCTCAAGAAAAGGAAGTGACATGCAGCAACCCAATTGGTTGCAGTCACATTTGTCTTACACGAGCATGGTGTGATGAGGCATTTGCCTTATAAAACATGGTCTGGTCAGTTCACAGCCTATGATTGGCTGAAGCTCAGTAGCTGTGATTGCCTTAAGCTCAACAGCTATGATTGGTTAATATTCAGCTATCTGTTATAAGAATACACTGTTGGTTAATTTGCAGTTTGTTTACATACCAAGCTAAATTGCTGTTCATCACTAAATATGGAGGCAGGTTTGGGCCAAATTTTGTCACCCTGCTACAGAACTAGACTTAGGCCAAACTTACCAGTTTAACAGTGCCAAACCTAAATTGCCAACTTTTTAAAAAATTGTGGTAGAATATATATAACATAAATTTCACCTCTTAATCATTTCAGTAGTAACATATTCACAGTTTTGTACAACAGGTCTCCACAATGTATCATCTTGTATACCAAACTGTATTCTCAATAAACAACTACCCATTTTCCTTTCCCCCAGCACCTAACAACCACCATTCTACTTTCTGTTTCTATGAATTTAACTACTCTGGCTCCCTCATATTGAGCATCTTTTCAAATGCTTTTTGGACAACTGTATGTCTTCTTTGGGGAAATGTCTCTTCAGGTGATTTTGCCATTCTAAATTGGGTTATTTGTTGTTCTGTTGTTGAGTTGTAAGGATTCTTTATATATTCTTTATCAGATATATGATTTTCAAGCATTTCTTCCTGTTCTCTAGGTGCCTTTTTAACTTTGTTGATTATATCCTTTATGCACATAAGTTTTTCATTTCGATGTAGCCTAATTTATTAATCTATACTTTTGTTTACCTGCGTTTTTGGGGTGGATTTTTTAAGAGTCATTGCAAAACTGTCATTTAACATTTAGCATGACATTCTTCTTGGCGCTTGTGTCATACTTCCAGCTATATTCCTTGCATTTTTTAATACAGCCATCATGAGAATAAAGTGTCTAAAAGAACACAAAATAGTAGCAAAGAGAATATAAAGGCATAAAACAATGAGCATCATTCAAACCGAGGGAAACAGAATAACACATTAGCACTTGTAGGCTGAGAATGCTTTTTTGAACCCAGTCGTAGCCATGAGAAAATTATGTTAATTTCATGTTTCAGTACTCTAAGCAATTTGTGTATAACTGTTAAAATATTCTATAATAAATTAATTATAATCAGGGTAAAAATGTGCTGTGGAAATATTTTGAGATTTTTTTAGAGGGCAGCAATCCACATACAGTGATCAAAAGTCTTGGTTTGCCTGGAACAGTTCTGGTTTATACCTATTGTCTCAGTGTAATCACTACTCCCTATCTATACATTAAAGATCTAAACTGGTGGGAAGGTAATAAAGGTATAGCCTCTTCATAAATTATGTTACATGCAGGTTTATCTCAGTCTCAATGCTTCATTATCAGGGCTCTTACTCCTTTAGGCTGAATGAGATGCTTATTCTGAAAGGCTTTTTAAAGGCAAGTGAAATAAAGAACCACATGTCACAGTTGTGTCCATCACAGTAAGTTGATTGGACTGACGTGCATAAATTTCCCACATATTCTCTGGGTCATTCTTGCTGAAATAGCTCTTTGTTCTGTTTGTCTTCTTTGTCTCATGTCATCCAAAATATACTCACTTTAAGAAAAGAAGATAATTCCAGGGAGAAAGGGAGTTAGGGAAGAGAGGTCAGGATGAGGGGGCAAAAATGAAATCTGAGTTAGTGATACCAGGCTTTCTAAATGGAATTTCTCCTGATGCTATAATTTTAGGGGTTTTTTGTTGTTGTTATTGTTCCTTTTATTGTCAAGTTAGAGTTCTAAAATCTCTTTAGATCCTAGACAGCAATAAGGCATATGCTGTATCAGTGAACCATGTGGTACTAATCGGTAGGAGTACTTCATACATCTTCATTAACATGTAATTTACCTCCAAGAAAAGGCTTGGATATACTTCAGAATTCAGAAGCACCAGATAATAGTGTTCACATATGAAAACCTCATTGTTGTACTTCTGTTTTCTATTTGTGAAAATGTTGCTTTTATGTTTGGGGTTTATAATTAGTACTATTTAAAAAACTAGATTTTTTTTCTTGGTACTGGTATCATTAAACTTACGGGCAGAGTTCTCTTGGTGAAAACTAAGGTTATATGAATTGTGATCCTGCCATGGTTTCACTTCATGACAACTTTTCCTGAAATCCGTTGTGCTCATAATATAGTTAATAATTTCAGCCATTCAGTGCTCATTATTCACAGGAAAGAATGTTGTTTTTTTTGTCTTCACTATTGTATTTTATGAGTACTGAACTAAAGAGAATCTATCTTAGAGTTTTAGAGGAGTGAGAGCTGATTAGCCCTCTGAATGTCATGTGGCGTGTATCTATGTTTATGGTGTCATTGAGGTGACTTTAGTGAGTTGTAGAATACTTTGGAGAGATTTCTCAACTACTAATTTCAGGTTAATGAATAAGTAATAGTTCTTTAACAGTAAAGATTGAATTACTAGGACCTGAGACAACATATCTATTTATTAGTGTAGTACTGTTTGTTTACAGTGAGTCTTCAGAAAGGTTTTACCAATCTTAAGTTGGGTCTCTGAGACAAATACGCCGCAGTCAGTATGTTCAGCTGAAACCCCTGTGTAAGTGCAGTGCTCCTCTTGAGAACCATGTGCAAAATATCCTGCCCCAGCTGTAAAACTGTTCAACTGACAGGGCTAATTTAGAATTTTCTTCTTTTGAACTTTATACTTTATCTTCATTTATTGCAGATTATAAACTTTGTAGAGTATTGCCTTTTATATGGTATACTGAAAGTGCAATTTTAAAACTAGAGAAAAATTCCTGAACTAATTTTCATAACTATAAAAACATTTAAATTTACGTTCTAAATGTATTTGTGGAGAGGTAACTAGAGTCAGGATCATCAGTTTGATTGAGCAGTTTGATTTGATAGGGGTGTTCATTTGGTCTTTAATTGTTTCCTAACAGCATTATTGTTGTATCTTATTAAAATATAAATGGGCGGGGGATTTAGCTCAGTGATTCTGCTGCCTTCCTTGCAAGCACAAGGACCTGAGTTCAATCCCCGGTACCAAAAACAAAAAAAACAAAAACAAAAACAAAATATATATATATATGTATAACAACTAAAGTATTAATCGTTTCTCTTTAGATATAATGAAAACTTGTGATTCTGTTCAATCATCTTTGAATATTCTAAACATAATAAGTGTCATAAAATGTCTTTATGCTGCTATAGCCCATCAACCTTTCTCACTCATTGTGCAAGTTGAAAAGACCTATCTGGAAATTCTGTGTGCCCCTGCACACATATATGCTATTCCTCTGCGTCATCACACATGCACAGCCTTGAGAATCGTGGATTTAAATGGTATCAACCCCAGTCATGGGGGTTGGGAAAGAGTGGGAACAGCTAAACTCATTTCAAGTTGAAGTTTGATGTTCCTACAGTTATGCTAATGCTTATATGACACCAAGTCTTGAATGATGCAGAATATTACAAGCTGAATGTCTTATGGCTCAGTCATGTGAGAATGAGGAGTGTCACAAGTGTTTTCTTTAATAATGTTAGCTTAAATGAGCCAAGAGTCAGTAATTTCAGGCCATTGTAAGGAGATAAATGATCTGTGGAATGAGTATCTTTTATAGACTTTTCATTAAATTTTAGGATGGGTCACTTACTGGTTTTACAATCATTTGTGTCAAGAGATCAATTTGAATTTAATATTTTGACCTAAATGTGATAGCAAAATGTAAGAGAACAAAAATCTGCTAGCATGTAACCTTTTCTTTTTTTTATCTACAATTTTATTGTGGTTTAATTTACATACCATAAAATTCATCCATTGTAAGGTTTAATCTTACTTAAATGATTGTTTTAAATCATTTCAATAATTTCCTAGCCAATTTATGGAGTTCTACAACCATCACTACAATCTAGTTTTTGAATACTACATTTCAATTGCCAAAACATTCCTCTGAGCCTGTTTACACTATATCCCCATTCCCCTACCTATCCCTAGACAACCACCAATCTGCTTTCTGTCTCTATAAATTTGTCAGTTCCAATTCTGGACATTTCATATAAAGAAAATTATACAATATGTTGTGTTTTACATCTGATTTCTTCCGTGTTACTTTGTTGTTGTTGTTGTTGTTGTTGTTGTTGTTGTTGTTAAGATGCTTTAAGTTTCTCAAGCTGGTTTCAAACTCCTGGGCTCAAACCATCCTTCTTCCTCAGCCTCCCAAGTAGCTGGGACTACAGGTATGTGCCACCATGCCTGACTTGATTTCTTCCGCTTTGTGTACTTTTTTTGTTTTTTGAAGGGTTTTTTGCCATTCATATATATTATAGTTTGCATTAATACTTTGTTCCTTTTCTTTGCTGAAGTGTTCCACTGTACTGATATACCACATTTTGCTTATCTTTCTTACAATATAATAACATTACAATCCTCAAGTCTTTCCTTCATCTATCTGGCTCCCAACCTCCGTGCCTGGTTTCTCTGTGGAACCAAGGTCAGGTTGAACTTTCCTGGAGCTGATCATTAAGGCTCTATGTGGGGCAGTCTATACTTCCTCCCTTACTCATCTCACTTTTTGTGTTAACATTTATATACAGAAAATTTAAATTTTATACATGAAAGTATCATCTCACTTCTGACTATATAAACTTCAGTCCTTGGCCTTGGAAGTAAATATTTTTTTTCTTAAATTCTTTTATTGGTACATTTTAGGTATACAACACAATTACATTCATCATTGGGAACTTGTACCATTACATGATGCATCTTGGTTCTTATTTTTTCCCCATTCCCCTGCCCTCCCTTCACCCCCTCCACCCTTCCCTATTTATAAAGACTTTATTTCCATTTTTTCCATTTCTCATCATTTTTCTTCTTTCCTT
>NW_004624792.1:7667961-7704386 GCF_000247695.1 Heterocephalus glaber | reverse complement strand
ACATTTTTTTATTTTTTTATTTTTAAAATTTTTTTATTTTTTATTTTTTTGGTACCGGGGATCGAACTTGGGTCCTTGTGCTTACAAGACAGATGACAGAACCTCTGAGCTAAATCCCCAGCCCTATATTTAAATATATATATATCTGAACATGTAGTTAATCACTCTTTAATGTTGAGATGGCTGATGGTTTGGCTTTTCTGGAGCATTACAGCCATATTTTTCTGAGTGGTAGAGAGATCCTGAAACTTTCCTTTTCTCTTTAATACTTTTGTTATGTGTCTGTTTCCAGTTGAAACCAGAAGCTTAAAAGCTAGTGATAAACCTGGCTGTCCTTTAAACCCTTGCCCTCTGAAGGCAACTCTGTGCCATTGAGACATAATCTAGGATACAAGAGGGAATTTGCCCCCAGGATCCCTGCACACAAGGCTCCTCCATCTCTTTCAGATTTGCTGTAAGTTAGACAGGCTACCACACACCCCATAATGGAGCCTGGCACCATAACAAGAACATTCTCTGAATCTCAGAGCAAAGCCTTTGAGTGCCATTTCACTTGTTAAGCCCCAAGTCTTGTGTAATGCTAACTGACATTCTGATTTATAAGATCTTATCTCATCTCAGTCTGATGGCTAGAATTGCTGTTCTAATGCTTCCAGGGGCTGGAATACTGACCAAACTCACTGAAGTCTGAGAAGGGAGAATAATGAGATGAGGGCCTATCATCCATCCCCTGAGTCTATGCATTTGAGAGCTTGTGTATCTAGGGGCTCACTCACAGATCTTCTCTGTATTTTATCTGGTAGACTCACTCCTCCAGGATGCTACTCAAATTGAAAACAAAGCTTATGAGTCTGAAATCGACTTTATGAGTTCAGCCCAGTGCAAGTGCAATGAATGCTTTGATGTGCGCTGCAGATGTAGGTGACTCCTGTCACCATGTTAGATGAGGTTTAATAAAAGGCCAATACCTTGTCCTGGTAAGACTTCTGTTCTGCTCTCTTTCTATTCCCAGTCACCCCTCCCACCCCTACTTAGCTTTTATTGTTACTTTTCTGACTGGGCAATTTGAAACTCTGGGCTTGGTCCTGAATATGTCTCGGAGTATAGCACTTAGCAGTACTAAACCCCATTACCCTCCTCATTAAATTCAACTTTTTCGGACAGAGCCACTTCCACTGATTGTCAACTGAACAAATGTGTGTTAACATTCTCTCATTCCTCCATCCTCCGTCCTTCTGCCCCTCCTCTCTGTATTGCCCTTCAGAAGCCTTACTTGACCCCTTCTGTGTCTGCTATGAGATTGAGTTAGGGACTTAAATGGTTCAAGACCCTCCATTGACCTTACACTTTTTCTCATTCTCCTCAGGCTTTGGAGGTGGAAAGGACAACAGAAGTAAAGGGGGGGCAGGGAGATTCAAATAGTTTTCTGTATTACTTTGTCCAAAAGAGGCAGGAAAAAATGCAAAATGGGAAAGAGCCATAAGGAGAATGAAATAATCCTTCTTTCTGCCCCTAGTCAAAACCGTATCACATAGGACTCTGTGGGAGGAGGACTAAGAGGTGAAAGACTCACAGAGGTTCTCAGTATTCACTGGTAGCCTGCGTATGTCCATTCCATGGCTTGTCTCTGTCTTTGTGGTACTAAAATTCTCTGTGGCCTTTGACTCTGATGACCATTTTATAGCTAGACAATATCCATGCTGTTTTTCATACGGAGCAATAAAGCTTGTTGAACTGAACTTTGGGAATTGGGGTAGTGTTCCTGTGGGTGAAGACTGTTTTGCTTTCTCCCTCTTCTGGTAACTTCCTCACTTGGGAAGCAAACCCTAAACCTTGTCCTTGCTAGTGTTCTATTCCGAGAAGCTAAGGAAACAATGAGGCCGTTGCTACCAAAAGAAGAGAGACACTTATTCAGTAAAGGTCAGAGACTTCGATCTATATGAAAATGTGGATGCTTTTCACAGAGGCACTTTGTTCAGAATTGTTATCCTTTAGAGCACAGCACTTTTCAGTTTGACTAATTAGAATCCTAATATGGACAAAAAGCCTTGCTTCTAAACAATTTAAGCAGAAAAGTTCTGAGGTTTTGTCAACACTATTTTTGCCTGCTATTGCCGTCTAAATGGTGGCATTTTCCCTTTGACTATAATATGTTTAATGCCATCCTGTTTTAATTTCTTCCTTTTCTTTTTAGAGCAGATGGCCTAAATGCCCTAAGTCTTTCCCAGGATGGTTTGATTCATTCTTTCAGAGAAACCTTGGAAGGATAAACAACTGAATGGCTCAGGAGAATAAAGCCAGTGGAATCCCTCTGCTATGTTGATGTTGTTGCAGATTTCTTTTGTCACAATTGGCAAGGACAGACTTCCCCAGGGGGATCAGGGATACAAAGGCACAAAGCACCTGAAAATTATCAGGCATCTTTTCATCACCATCATTGTAGTTATTAGACGCAGAGGGAGAGATGAAAGTGAATTTGCCAGCCATGAGGTAGGATGTCTCTGTGGATTATGGAATGAGGCGCAGCAATGGCCCTGCTGGAGCTGAATAGTATGTGCTGATGGAAAAAGGTACATTTAAATAGAAATAAGTATTTATCATTCTCCTATCTTTTTAAAAGCTTGTTCTTCAGGGGGAAAAGTCCTTCTTGGGCCAGACTGATTTGCAATATTTATGCGACCACATTGTCTGTGATGACAAAAATGTCACCTCCTTCCTACTTCCCTGGCAGTTTCTGATGTGTCTGTCAAGTCCTCAGTGTGAATCTGTTCAGGAATAGCTTTTGACAGGAGCTACGGTAGCAGACCTGGAGCTATGAAGCCTATTAGGATTCCAGAGTGAGGAAAGTGCATTGAGTACACTTTGAAGCAATAACAGACATCAAACTTTATAACTATTACCCAAGACTTTTCTAAAGTTGATTTGAAACTTGATCTCCAACTTGAAAGATTTGGCTTTTTTTTTTTTGGTACCGGGGATCGAACTCAGGCTTTTTAAGGGGACCCTGTGGTTTGCTGTTTATATCTGCTCTCCTGTTTTGGTATCAGTAAATTTTGTCATTGGTTGGTCCTTGGTGATACAGGAAATGATACTGGAGATGAAATGTGAAATATTATATCTCCAACTCATATTCTCTAAAAATCGAAGAATAAATTCGAGGAATGGAAGTTAAGAGCAGGAAGATATTTATTGATAGGATAGCTCCTGAGAGGCAGGAGGGGACTCAAATGGGTAGCCCAGGACCCCGCTTGACAAAGGAGTTTTATAGAGGAAAACACACTTGGGTACAACCCAGGCCACAGCCATGATCAACCAATAAGGTTACAAGTATAGTCACTTAGGAAATAGTGGTCCAGTTGGGAAACAAGTCACATAACAAGTGTGGATGGAAAGAACAAAGACTTCTTCTACGAAATGGTGGGTCCAGAGGTCCGTGGTCACCCACCAAGGTGACTGATGTCTATTCAGATTTCATTAGGCCAAGTATTTGTCCTTTGAGGAAGTATACAGGTCTGGTCATCTTGTCTTTATCTTGAGGCCTGGTCTCCAAAAGTTGTGTCTCCAGCCACACTTGTGCTGTGTTTCACCTTTGTCCTGACTCTCTGGATGACCTATCCCTATCTGACTGCCTATAATATTTTTACCTAACTCAACTGTCTGGAATATTGGGACTGTTGAGTTTGTAAGAATCAGACAAATATTGAAATTTTCACCTGCTTTGGAAGTTCAAGGAGGGCTAAAATTACTTAAATGTGTACTACCTTTTTTGAATTGGCTGTCTGGTCTTTTTTTGTTTCCTGGAATTTTTTTCCTGCTAATTTTTAGATTATCTTTTGAGAAGAAACATAATTCCATTAAACTTATTCTGTCATTTAAATTTCAAAATTCGCATTTCTGAAACCTAAAATACATTTTTACAATTAAAGGACTCTATGAAATTCTCTTGTTCATTTTTTTTTTTTTTACTGAGTCCTTACTATATGCCACTGCCTCCCAGTCATAAAAGAGATGTATAAACAGGTAATTTGGCTATCATGATATATAAATGACATAACAAATAAATGTCCCAAGCTCTATGGGATCCTAGAAAAGAAACTGATAACTTCTGATACAGTGGGAGGATTGGTGAGATTTCACAGACATAATATTTGAAATAGGTCTTATTGGGACAGTTATCATTAATATGGAGGAGTTCAGAACCAGACAGCAATAGTTTAGGAATAAGACTTGGAACTTGAATTAAGATGAGGGCATTTTAACTGGAAACTGGATAAAGAAAATGTGGTTTAGGGCCGGGGATTTAGCTCAGTGGTTCTGCTGCCTGCCTTGCAAGCTCAAGGACCTGAGTTCGATCCCCAGTAGCCCCCCCCCAAAAAAAGAAAGAAAAGAAAATGTGTTTTTTTAAATAAAATGGAGTACTACTCAGCCATAAAGAATGAAAAACTAGAGTCATTTATAGCTAAATGGATGCATATCGAGGCCATACTCTTAAGTGAAATAAATAGGACACACATGTGTAAATACCAAATAGTTTCACTAGTGTGAGAAACTGAAAGTGTAAACAAGGGTTAAAATGATTACAATGAGTAATTGATAATTTGAAGTAGGAAAAAAGGTCCAAAGACGAAGGGGTGAAGGGAGGGGAAGGGGAAAGGAAAAGAGGGAAAGGAAAAACTATAAGAAAAGAAAAAAAAAATGGAAATGAAATCTATGTAAATAGGGAAGGGCAGAGGGGGTGAAGGGTGCACAGGTAATGGGGAAAAAAAAACGAAGAACCAAGATACATCATGTACAGGTACAAACACCCAATGATAAATGTAAACGAATTGTATACCTAAAATGTACCAGTAAAAGAACATCAACAACAAAAAAAATGAGGGCATTTGGCAGTAGATACATTTGAACTCTTCGCAGGCTTGTTGAGTTGAGTGGATGTAGGGGCGAAATGGGATAGAGGAGTCACAGATCGTAGCTATTCCTACTTGGGTACTGAGTGAATATGGGTACCTGAATTTATGTGAGAAGCTCAGGATATTTAAGAGCAAGTGTGATGGTTAATCTTGATTGTCAACTTGATTGGCTCTAGAGATGCCTAGGAGATTAGTAAAGCACTCTCCTAGCTATGCCTGGGTGGATCATGAGGGTATGACCCTGGGGACTATTTCTGATCCGTGACAACTTCCTCTCTGACTCTTCCTCTGCTTTCTGCTTCCTCGATGCCATGAGTTAAGCAACTTTCCTCCATGATGACCTTCCACCATGATATTTCTTCATTAGAGCCAGCTGATCATGAACTGAAACCATGAGAAAAAATAAACCTTTCCTCCTTTGAGTTATGTATGTAAGGTATTTTGTCCTAGGAAGGAAAAGCTGACGAATACAGCAAGGCTGTGGGTTTTATTCTAGGCATGCTCCATATGCAGTTCTGAGAGACTGTCCATTAGAGGTTTGCATAATCAAGACTTGGATTCAAACTCTAGGAAAAATAGGTACATATGGGAGTCATCCCAAGCAGAGCATACTGAATCTTTTGTGAAATAGTCCTTGCCTATATTCCGAGCTTTATCTTTTGCTCATGTTAAGAGCATCTTAACACTTCCATTTTAAGAATAGGGACAACATGGGCCAGGGTTTTAGCTCAGTGGCGCTGCGCCTGCCTCGCAAGCACATGGTCCTGAGTTTGATCCCCAGTACCAGAAAAAAAAAGAATAGAAACAATATCCTTCTCTTACTTGTGGCATTTCTATCACTTAGCCAGGGGCTGGCACATAGTTCATATTCAGTAGCTGATGACATATGGAAGAATGAGAATCGGACCTTGAGAGTTAATGAGGACTCAAATGAACACAGCAAAAAATAAGAGCTGTGATAAAAATAAAAATGTAGAGGCTAAGCTGAAAATACAGGCAAAGATTTTGTTTACTGTGCTTAGCATGACTTCCCTATGTACCCATTTTTCTCAGAATTTGAATACAAGTCTTGATTATGCAAGGAGTTGTACAGGAAAAGAAATTAGTGAAAGGGACTGAAAAGGAAGAGCATGAGAAGCAGGGCAGAGAGAAGAAAATTTCTAGAAGAATGTAGTAAAGGGTGTCAGATATCCCAGAGAGACTATAAGATTTAGATGAGGGTTTCCACTCTTGAAATCCCTGGAGGGTGAGAAGTGTGAAAAGGCTGAGATAGGAACTGTCTGGGTCCAGCAAGATGGCACCATGCCTCTTGCCAGTGTCACTTAGCAGCTACAGAAACTCAGAGGTTTTCTGCCTTTAGAGGGTACTTATGGTTTGGGAGATTATCTAGGCAGTCCTTACTTTGCACAGTTCTGGCATGCAAGGAATTCAGTTACTGCATGTTAGTTAAATAACATCATTCCAAACAAGGATCAAATTTTAGTTACCATTGTAAATTCTTGCTAAGTAGTTACATAAAGTACAGACTTCACTGCAAACTCCTCAGCCCACAAATCTCTGTGTAAATAATAGATGCACATCATGATCAGTGACCAATCAGGTTACTTTTTTCAAAGTCTGTCCTTGATTGGTCACCATATATCTAGTATTCAATTCATAGACAGACCACAAAGTATATAGTTGTGTTGCCTTTTTCTCTCTCAGTGACAAAAGCCATGTGACATTTTACCATAATGAGTAATTAAAAGAGAGAATTGACAAACATGAAATTATATTCGAAAAACAAACCCCTAAAAGTGAAAATTTTATAAGAAAAACTTGATTCAAACATAAATGGAGCTATAGGAGAAATAGTTCATAGTGGGACTGTTAACACTCCTGCTGCTAAAAGACTCTAGACCAGCAGCCAGAAAAACTTAGTGAAGGTGAATTTATGGACAGAATTGAGGAAGGTGGTTCAAGACCAAATAAAATGGATATATCTGTAAAATGAAATTTTATACAATAATGAAGAGAACTGAAATATTGGTACATGTTACAATAGGAGTAAAACATTATGCTAAGTGAAAGAAACCAATCACAAAGACCACAGATTTTGAGTTCACTTATATGAAAAGTCTTGATTAGGCAAACCCATAGAGGCAGAAAGTAGATGAGTGGTTGCTTGGGGCTGAAGGGAGTTGCTATTAATGGGTATGAGATTTTAGAGGAGAAGGTGAAAATACTCTGAAATTAGGTTACACAATTCTGTGACTAGGCTACAAATTACTGAGTTGTGCATTTTGAATTTAATCATATATGAATTATATCTCAATAGAGCTGTTATTAATGAATTATAAGGTACTAAGTAAATTGGTTTTACTATTTTTTCATTGCCCTGTACATTTATAACCAACAGTAAGAGAATTTTTAATGTTCTGACAAAAATTGTAAAGGTCACAGAACAATGACTTTTCCCATTGATTATCAAGAGTGCTTAACATAGTTTCAGCTTGCCCAGTTTTACTGCCCTGAACTACTACCTAGATGTTCTAGCCTCACTTAGCAGAAAATTCTGGAGAAATTCAGGCCTACTACTTATTGGCCAGTTCCTTTATCGGTTATGACTTGACAAAAATGGCTTTTACTAACTATATCCTATGAGAATATAGTGAAAATTAGTACTCTTCAATTTATTTATTTGTTAAGGTTAAAACAATTCAGGTCACTGAAGCAAATAGTCAAGCTTGATCATGACTTCTAAGTTAGCTCTTCCTGATATAACAGGCAGAATCTAACATAGCCCCTAATATTCTTGTCCCATGGTATAATTTTGTGTGGAATCCTCCTCCCTTGAGTGCAGTTAGTACTGGGTAATGGTACTGGTACTTGCTCCCTCAGGTTATGTTATTTTAGACTCCATCAAGGTGGACTGCAAGGGGACTCTCTCTCTCTCTTACCTTTAAAACCATGAACCTCGGGGCCAGGGATTTAGCTCAGTGGTTCCGCTGCCTGCCTCACAAACACAAGGACCCGAGTTCAATCCCCGGGACCAAAAAAAAAAAATGACAAACCGTGAACCTCTATGATGTAAAAGGGCCATGAGTTTCACAGGTGACTTTGGTCTTAGACTTTTGAGAAATTCTTGAAGCAATTCTTAGAGATGGACTGAATATATTTTGCATAATTAAACAGACATGAGCCTTTGGGGGCCACAGATGGAATGTTATGGTTTGGATAAAAAAATCTCTCCCAAAGTACTCATGTGTTCAGAAGTAAGGCTTTTTAAGGTGATTAGATCATGGAGACACTAACTTCATGAATTGATTAGCCCATGATGAGTTCATAAATGAATGTGCCATCAGGAGGCAGGGCCTGGTTGGAGGAAGTTAGGTGTGCCTTTGAGGAGTATTTTTTTAAAATTCTGGGTCCCTTCTTTTTTCTCTGTGGTTCTCTTTTTCCTAACTTCCACAAGGTGAACACGTTTGCTCCACTATACTCTTCTACCATGGTGTTTCTGCCCTGGAGCTAGCCAACCATGGACTGAAATATCTGAAACCATAAGCCAACATAAACCTCTTCTTTAAATTGTGTATATCAGGTGTTTTTTCTCAACAACAGAAAGGTGACTAATTGTATTAGTCAGATTTTCATTGGTGGGACATAATACCCAACACCCATAATTTAAAGGAAGAGAGGTTTAATTTGGCTCACAGCTTCAGGGGATTCAGTCCATGGTTATTTGGCTTTAAGGTAGGAATATCATGGCAGAGGGACTTGGTGGAGGAAAGTCCATAGCAGCTGAGAAGCAGAGCTGATGAACAGTGCCAGAGAGATAGGGATGAGGGACTAGATACAGAATCCAAGGTCATGCTACCCTGCTCCACCCAGACACACCCAGAAGTCTGCTTTACTGATCTTCTGGGTGGCTCCCAAGCCGATCAAGTTAACAATCTACCTTCACTATCACACTAATACACTATCAGTAATGGTCATTTGGGGATTTTTTTTCAAATTTGGGTATTATTATAAATAAAGTTGATATAAATGTCTGTACATTAAGTTTTTATGAATATATATTTCTTTCTCTTTTGAGTAAATACCTATGAGTAGAATAGCTGGACCATATAGTAGATGTATGTGGGGCTTTTTTGTTTTTGTTTTTATTTGAGACAGGATCTTGCTATGCAGTTCAGGCTGGCCTTGAACTCACTATGTAGCCATCAACACACAGCAATCTTTCTGCCTCAGCCTCCTGAGTGCTAGAATTACAGGTGTGCAGCATCACACCTAGCAGATGTATTTGGTTTCGGTTTTGGTTTTGGTTTTGGTACAAGGGTTCGAACTCAGGACCTTGCGGTTGCGAGGCAGGTGGTGGCACCACTGAGCTAAATCCCCGGCCCTGTGTGTGTGTGTGTGTGTGTGTGTGTGTGTGTGTGTTCCTTAAATTCTTTTATTGGTACATTTTAGGTAAACAATTCATTTACATTTATCATTGGGAGCTTGTATCTGTACATGATGTATCTTGGTTCTTATTTTTTTCCCCATTACCTGTGTACCCTTCACTCCCTCCACCCTTCCCTATTTATGTAGACTTTGTTTCCATTTTTTTTTTCCTCATAATTTTTCCTTTCCCTCCCCTGTATGTTATTTTCAAAAAGAAATTTCCAAGCTGTATTTCAAAGAGCTTGTACCATTTTTCATTCCCACCAAAAACCAGGATTTTTTTTTTTTTTTTTTAGACAAGGTCTTATAGTTCACGCTGGCCTGGAACTTATATATAGCCCAAGCTGGCCTCAAACCGATGGTGACCCTCCTGTCTCAGCCAGGTACCACCACAGCCTGGCCCTATTCCCACCAAAAGAATATGAGAGTCTCAGTTAACTACACATCCTTGCCAACATTTGGTATGTTTTACATTTTTTAATTTTACTCAGTCTAATAGATATATGGTAGTATCTCACTGTGGCTTTAATTTGTATTTGTCCAACGACTAATGTGCTCATATGCTAATGTCCAGATATCCTTTTTGGTGGAGTATCTATTCAAATCTTTTTTCCACTTTTAAAAAAATAGCTGTTTTAAAATCCTTATCTGCTAATTGCATCATTTCTGTTATTGCAAAATCTTTCAATCAACTCTTTTTCTCCTGGTTATAGATCATATCTTGCTGCTTCAAGTATCTGAAGATTACTTACTATACGCTACACATTGTGAATATTTACATAGTTGAATGTCTACATTTTGTTGGTTCTTTACTACAGTGTGAATTTTGTTCTGTCAGTTTACTGCCTTACAGATCACCTTGGTGTTTTCAGGGTTGATTTAAAGCCTGTTAGGACAGGTATAGAGTAGGCTTTCCAGGGTCTCTTGAGTGCCAGAAGTCAATGCCATCTCTCCACTCCAGCTGATCACTTCTAACCTCTCCATGCCTCTTCAGCTTCTAGTAGTTTCATTTTCAGCTCCCTGGTGTTCTTTGAGCAGCCATAGGGAGGCTTGCCCTGGGAATGAGTAGCTTGGTATTTAGCCAAAGCCTCAAGGAGACTCCTCTGCAGATATCTGGAATTCCTCCCCTGCACAGCTCCCTTTGCTATGGAATCCTGCCCTGCATATTCCAACGGTCTTAGTAGCCCAAAAATTCCAATTTCTGTCTCCTGGCTCAGTAGGAACATTGTGCTCTGTTTGGCTTCCCCACCCCCCCAACCCCCGGTGCCACAATCTGGAAAGTTCTGGAAATCAGAAAGGTATTACAAGACTCACATCTTAAGGCAGTGTAAGGATGAGAATCTTACACTGCCTTTTGCCCACTGTCTGAAAACTGTAATTTCATGTATTTTGGCCAGTGTTATTGTTGCTTATTGCATAGGGACTAATCTAGTTCCAGTTAATTTATTGTGGCCAGAATCAGAATTCAAAGTGTGCTATATAGGGGAATTCCATCTAGAAAAGTAGGTCAGGGAAGGTCTCCCTTAGGAACAGCTCTTGCCAAAGTCTCTGACTACTCTTCTCTCAAAATAGGAAGGAATAAATATGGAAAAATGGGGTAAGCTCCTATGGTATGCATGTTACCATACCAGGCCCATTTTAATGCAGTATAGTATGCCAGTCACTAAAGTGCATAAAGTGCATAAGAGTTTAATCATGAGACAAAAGTGTATGGAGGTGGAAGGTAAGCCTCAAATCCACCTTCCCAATGTTAAGGTTTAGGGATATTAATGGAATTAAGAAACAGGGTGGTCTGAGGTGTATTGAAAGGAGATTTGAGGTAAGGAAAAATGATGTAAGCAGTGTTCTGCATGGCATCAGAGTCATACATCTTCATAGGGTGTATGTTCAGAAAATGGTAGCACATGTGAAATCCAAGGGTGAGATTTAAGGCCCTCTGACAGCAAAAGATCTCCTTGTAGGGCACAAGGGAAGAATGGATGGTTTCAATCAGTTTGAGCTGGACAAAAGCAACCTCCAAGTTCCTGAAAAAACAATTCAGACATCCGCTGCCTTCACCAACTCACATATCTGTAGCAAAGTTAATGGGAGTAAATACTTAGCTATATGACCTCTAAAATTGGTGATAAAAACAAGTAACAAAAAGCAAGTTCTTCAAGTTTTCTGTTTCACACACTATAGGTTTTGGACCCAAATCCATTATCTTTGTCTTTTTTGGTAGTAGAACATGAATTTTTTTTCAAGGTGGGCATATGCCTGATAAAATATTGACTTTGACCCTTGTTGCTAGGTGTGGCCAAGGAACATAATCTGGCCAATGAGATGTAAGAGCACGTTGTTGTGTGGGACTGTTGGGAAAGCTCTTTATAAAGGGGTAACTCAGTGGGTCATGCTCTTTACACTTTCCCTTCATCATCCCTGGACTGCAGAAGCACTGCCTATAGGTATAGATGTCTAATGGACAGGGGGTTCACTGAAAGTCATGTCCAAGATAGAGGAGCAGAAGGCTACAAATAGGGCCCAGCTGTCCATGGTGCTGTGGAGTTGCCACACCAACTGGATGACTTTCCTCTGGACTCCGTGTTTCGTGAAAAGAATGAAACTTATTTAGGTTGATTTTTCTGTTATTTGCAGTATAGTGCTAACTGAGATTCCTTTATGTGTGAAATGAAGATACACATTTATTTCTGTCCATGGCAAAAAAAAAAAGAAAAGGCAAATTTAAGTTAAGGTTACATAATCAGTACTCAGGAATGTTTAAGGAGATTCCTCCATTAGAAGGGAACTTGAACTTGGCAGAAAAGCAGAATGTTGATTCATAAAGAAATTCATTTGAGATAAAAGTGTCTTATGGCATCTCAAATTTCAATTAGTGTGATATAAAATTTATTATTGTAGCATTTAAGGAAACTACAATTCTTAAGATATTTCTATAACACTCAAGTTTTTTAAATCTACGATGTTGTTTTAAAATTTTATTTAAAAGTCTGCCAATTTAGGGAACAGCAGAATTTTTATCCTATATATCAAATTTACCTTTGTTATAAAGTGGATTGTTGAAGAAAATCCTGTCATTTGCAACAACATGGATGAACCTGGAAGGCAGTATGCTAAGCAAAAAAAACCAAGCACAAAAAGATGAAGACTATGTGATCTCACCTATATATGGAATCTAAAAGATTCACATCCATAAGAGCAAAGTAGAATGGTAGTTACCAGGGCTTAGGAGTGGGGAAGATAGGGAGATGTTCATCAAATGATAAAAAATGTCAGTTAGGCAAGGAATAAGTTCAGGAGATCTGTTCTATAATATGTTGATTAGGTCCAGCACCTGCCTTGCGAGGGCAAGGTCCCAAGTTCGATCCCTGGTACCAAAAAAAAAAAAGATTCCAACTGTGTTGATTAGGGATAACAGCCATGTATTGTATACTTGAAAACTGCTAAGACAGTGATTTTAAATGTTCTCACCACACATAAAGATAAGTATATGAGGTAATGGATATGTTAATTACCTTTTCTGACCTCTTTTTAAAAAATAACCCTGCAACCTCACCCCCTGTATTTTCTAGTCCTCTTCCCCTCTTACTTCCTCCATAATATATATGAAAGTCTGTCATATATATTTCTAAATTGTTTAATTGTTTATCCTCTCTCTTTAGGACAAAAGCTCCATAAAAACAGGTTTATCTGTTTTTATTTGTTTTATTTCACACTGTATACTATACCTAGAAAGGGCAATGACACATAGTGGATACTGAATAATATTTGCTGAATGAGTATGTTATCCAAGAGTAGCATGCTAGTTTTATATGACAATTAACTCCACTAAAAGGTCATATTTGAGTTGTAATAGGCAGTAGCAAATATCACCCAACTCATTCCTTGACTTCATTAATATTGTCCAAAGACAGGATGTTTCCACTTTTCAAAAGGTCATGCTAGTCAGCAGGTGAACATATGCTGGGTTCAGTTGTTGTGTAAATAATGGACCATACTATAGTCCAGAAATAGACACCTTGTTTCCATTTTACTATTTTGAACTGGAAGGAAGGAATCAAGTGAGAATTTGGTATTCCTTTAAAGGGCTTTTTCAATCTAACAGTCTTTGATCCCTTCTGTGGTTTAACAAGCAACAAGTCACCTCTGTCACCCCAACTCTGTAGTTTCCCTCTTCTAATTCTTCCTCTTCCCAGTTACTTCCTGTCACAGCAACAATTTCAAGATTAAACTCCAATTCTAAAACAAATGAAGCAAAAGACAGGAAGGAAGAAATGAATCATAAGCATATGGGAACAGTTTTGTTTGAAAGCATGATCAGCATTCTTTGCAAACAAGCTGTGGCCATATGTGGCAGAGTGGGTGTAGAAGGAGTTTTTAAAATATGAGTGATAAACTGTGATAAATATCTTAGATAATGAAGAAAAAGCTTCTTAATGACTGATTGATAGTAAGAAGAAAGTCTCGCAGGAGACAGGTATTTTTGTGTCGTTTTTTAAAAACTCAAAGTCCTTTTAAGGGGTAGTCTGTGGTAAGTGAAAAATTCTTGCCATGTCTTATGCAAAGAAACTGGACAACTGGTTGGGATTCATTTCTTGGTTAAAATCTAGATCACTTGAATTCAAATTTATTGATACATTGGGGCCAGGGATTTAGCTCAGTGGTTTCGCTACCTGCTGCGCAAGCACAAGGACACGAGTTCGATCCCCAGTACCAAAAGAAAAAAAAAATTTATTGATACATCAACAGAAAGTTAGTTGTAGAACCTCTTCTATTGCCTATAGCTACACATCCCAATGAGCAGAGATATGAGATACATATGTGTTTCATTTATTGGTTGGTTCATTCAGTAAATATTTATCAAGTTCTGACCAAATGCTATGTATGCACAGTGCCAAGGTCTGGGTGTTAAGTGGTAATCAAAAATTCTACAAAGCTAAACTGTCACAGTTTCTACCTTCATGGAGTTTATAGTCCAGTAGAGTCTTAGTCACTCGTCAATAATGACACAAACAATAAAGATAACAAGTGTCGTTTGTGCTACCAAAGACAGCAATTCTTGGAGAGGCTGTGACTAGACACTGTGAAGAGTCAGGAAAGACTTCCCTGAGGTGAGGATTTGGTGGGAGATGAATCATTAAGTGGGAGGAGGGATTTTTTAAAAAGATGGTATCCATAGCAAAAGAACTGGATGTGAGCAGTGGACAGGGTGGGTGGGGTTGTAGCATGTTCTCAAACTGAAAAAAGGGCAATACATCTGGGGTACAGAGCATGATAATGAGTGTTGAGAGATGGGGGAAAAGGATGGAAAGGGATGTGTCTTGCTGGCAAAGAGAAGCCATGAGAAAGTAAAAGGGACAGTTAATCAGGAATTCCCTGCACTCATTCCTACACCCCTCCATTCTGGGTCCCAGAGAATGTACTGTAGGGAGGTAGAAATAGTAAACCTTGGTCACATTGCATCACTCTTTCTGCCAGTCTGGGTAGGATACAACATGCATCATGAAAATCACAGGAACAAATAATAAATTGAAATTGACATCGTGCTATAAAAGAGCAGTGGAGGGTGCTCTGTGATTATGTAACTGGGGTCCTAACCTTGGGTAGGAGAGGTGGGGGCTCAAGGAAACTTTCCATTGAAGGCTAAGCTGATCAAGAGATATTGGTATCATGCGGGGAAAGTTACTGGAAACTTCTAATTAGCTCTTCTGTTTCTATCCCCAATCCTTATTTCATTAGGTGACCTTGACTTTCAAGCTTTCTCCCTCTGTATATAAATGACAGTGAGTAGGTAGCAAGGCACAGTGTTTCTGGTAGAAATGCAAAATCTCAATTATTCTCAGTGCCATGTCTGTGAGACAAAAATAACGGCAAATTAAACAATAAATTATCAGGTCATTGGGGAGCTCTGACTTTATTCTTTTTCTCTATTAATCCACCAGGAGGATAGTAGTATTGATATTTCTAAATTAACACCTCTTTCCTTACTAAACCAATTACTTCCAACATGTTACAGTTCATCACCTCAAACTAGTCTTTTTCCAATCTGTTGAAGACAGAAAATCCATGAGCAGTTTTTCAGTGTGTAATGCTGTTTGCATTTCACTGCTGCTGCCAATTTGGATTTCCATCACTCTTTATATTCAGCCCAATCACTTCACAAATTAATATGTTTATCTAAAAACATGCAGTAACTTGTGTTTGTGTGTGTATAGTAACCAGCCAGAGCTAATGTCCCAGACACTTGAGGTGTGGCTGGTTGTTCCCAAAAGGTGCTTTTTTGATCCCAAAAGCATCAGGAATTGTGCTGAATTCACCGACATACAAATGCTATGCCTATGGGGGAACTGTATGTGGTAATCCACAAAGAACTGTTGCAGTATGGGTTTGAATCACCATCACTTATCTCAATCATTTAACAGTATATATCTTGGGCAGGTTTCATAAGCTCCTCAAGTTTCCCTTTTTTTTCTTTAGAAAAGTAAGTAATCATAACCACTTTGATCTTCTCATCTACTTATGAAAGTCAAAGGAAAAACACTTATGAATGTACTTTGTCAACTCCAAAACATATTTATATGTAGAATGCCAGTATTAACATACATGGTAGAATTGAGGCACTGACCCAAATTCTTCATCCCTTTCTGTAACTATACCTTTGGCCATGTGGTTTTGCAAGTCCTTTCCTTAAGAGGCAGAGTATATTTCTTCCCCTGTCTCTTGACTTTAGATTAACTCTATTATTTGCTTCAGCCAATAGGATGTGGCAAAATGGCAGTGTGTAATTCTGAGTCTGGCCATGGCCGTAAGCATCCTGGCATGTTTCTGTTTGCCCTTGTGTGCCCTGCAAACTGCTGTAAGAATAACACATCCAGGTTTGGTCTTTGTCTCAGAAGGAGGGTGAGAGGCATGTGGAGCAGAGAAGCTCCAGTCCAGCTGCCCCAATGAGCCCAGCCCCGAATAGCAGACTTCTGTTGACATGCATATATGTGAATAGGTCCAGCCAAGATCAGTACAGTACCCAGTTAAACCATGTGAACTAAATAAATGTGACATGTGTGGCACTGAGCTCTTGTTATTTGTTGTGCAGCATTATTCTACCAGCAGTTGACTAAGTCATCTAACCAGCTTTCTACCCATCCAGCCAATCAAAGATTCATTATTTCACCAAAACTGCTATATTTTCCAGGGACAAAGACAAAAGATTTCACTTTTGAGTTGGCTTTTGCTTCTCTATATATATTCCTATGTGTTCTTCCCTCCTTGGTGCAATTTCCAAAAATAAATTATTCAAGGGTTGCAAATAGGAAATTCTCTACTGCACTCCATGTTATATGAATAAAAGGCACAATAGAAATCTAACAAATAATGCTTTAAGTGTTTACTTCTGACAACAAATGGGAGTCTGTTGGGATGACATGCTTTCTTTTTCATTATCTAATTTATAGATGGAACTTACCTATAAATATATACAAAAGACAGGAACAGATTAAGGTTCTTAATTTCATCCAGTTCTGGGAGTCTTTAAGACAGTTCTAGATCAAAGATTCAATATAGAACACATATTAATTATATACCATACATAAGGCACACTATAAAATTGTAAGGAAACAGAAATAAGACACAAATGGCTCTCAAAGATATAGTAAGAGAAGTGAAATACAAATTACTTATGACCTTGTATTTCATCAATACAGTGATACACACTTTTTTGTAAGTTTTCACATTTTTAAATCTAGTTGGGAGCTGAGGGGTAGCTCAATGATAGAGCATGTGTTTAGAATGTGCAAAGCCATGAGTTCAATCTCCAGCATCAAAAAAAAAAAGAAAGAAAACGCAAAAGAAATCAAGATGGTGGTACATCATAGTTTATTTGGTCTTTAATGATTTTCTTTTTTGCTATTTATATAGGACTGATACAGATTATAGCACCAGGTCATAGCATCAAAAAGCAAGGAGGCATTAGTTCTCCCCTGATAATATAGAAGATATAATTAATCACTTCTCAGCCTTTTGGCTAAGATCAAATGTAATATAGAAGACTTGTTGGAGGAAAAATTATGTGAGATGCCAAAAACAAAAAGAATATGAATAAGAAAGAGCTAGGTTACAATAGACTATTGTAGATCAATTGGTTCCTAAACTTTCTATTATCACCAAGAAGTGATTTTATTACCCACTCCTTCCCAATCCCATGTTATTGTTTAAAGCATTTTATCATTGTAAAGAAATATATTTATCAAGACATACTTTACATCTCAATTTGACAATAAACCCCATGCATTGCTATTAATCAGATGAGATAATCAGCATTTCATACTGGGTTAGCATTTTGAACCAAAAGCCAATAAACTTTATATTTTAAATAGCCTATGATGTTATTATTCCAGGTAGCTGTTTAATTTATATTAGAATTTTTAAACTAAAACAAGAATTTATCCTAGATGGTAACCATCATTCTACAGGAAAAGTGTACCATAAGAAAATACATAAATGTGGGATCTACATTGTTGGGAGCAATGCTACATAATTCTAGGGAAAAATCATTTGAGTAGGCCTAGTTCTCCTGCCTACAGCCCAGCTAGGACATTCCAGACATACTTGCATTTTGGCCTCTGGTCACAACTGAGACCTCAGTGATCCCCGGATGCTGTAATGCTCCAGGACAAGACCACACCTGCGGGAGACGCCAGGGAGGAATCAAATCTTCATCTGCATAGTTCCTCCTTGTTCTTAGATTTCCACCGCCCCCCAGTCTTTTGTTACATCTTGTTTATCCCAAGGTGAAGTACTGAACTCTACATTTGTTTCCCCATGTACTGAATAAAAGTGCGGCAAGCTAGGGGGTCTTTGTCTTTGCTGCCCAGAGCAGCACTGATCAGACCCAAAGCTCAGCTTCTTACTGTTTCCTGTAATTTGCCGTGTGCTGCAGTGGCTGGCAGGAGACTAGGACTTACTACAGAGGTTCTAGTAACTTCCCCTTCCCCTGTTCCCTACACTACACATCTTGATTCTTAATACATTTACCCAGTGCTTTGAGATAAGATATGGAAGTATGAGAATGTGAGACCGAGGGAGGGCCTTACCAAACGTTCGAGGAGCTGACTGCAGTGAAGCATACCCGGGTATCCCAGAGTGCCTCCAAAATGTAAGACCAAGGACCTTACCAAACGCTCCGCTCCAAGGATCTGACTGCAGCGAACACCCGGGAAGGAACACACCGGACAAGTTGGAAAGTAAAACAGAGCTTAGAGAGGCGACTAGCCCAGAGTCCGAGGCTCTTTTATAGGAGGTTGCAGGGAAAGTTAACAGGTGAAATTTACAGAAAAGGAACAAAGGTTAGTGGTCAGCTGACACGTACTGATGGTCAGCAGATGTTTATAGATTGTTCTATAAACATCAGTTTTCGAACAAAGAGTTGAGTAATTTACTTTGGGACCTTATTGCTGATACAGATCTTATCTAGTGTCCCAGATCTTATCTAGTGTCCCAGAGCTAACAAGCATCTTTATCTATTTACTCACATTCAATCACAGTTGGGGCTAGGGGAGTTTTATGATTACAGAGTTATGCAGTCCCACAAGAGGGCCAGCCCATGGGGAGTCCTGAATGTCACATTTAACAATTTAGACTTTCAGGGCTGGGGATTTAGCTCAGTGGTTTCAATGCCTGCTACACAAGCGCAAGGACCCGAGTTTGATCCCCAGTAGCAAAAAAAAACCCCAAAACAATTTAGACTTTCATTGTAACTATCACTAAAGAAATGATTAATGAATACAGGACTAATAGTATGAATTTATTTAAAGAAGTAAAAAGAAGAAGAAGCCATATATATAATAGGCAAAAAAAGGGAAACTGGACAAATAGATTTCCACATAAAGTATAGGCATGCCACAGTTTGTAAGCTTATCTACCACCAACAAACCAAATTCGAGTGGAAGGTGTAAGCTTCCCCATCAGTTCTTTAAATCTAATGTCAGAGTTCCAAGGAAAGTATTATGAAACAGCAACCACTTGATTTCTGGCATCAGACTGGGTTATGTTCTGGCCCTATTGCGTTAGCTCTGTGGCCTTAAGCAAGTCACTGAAGATCTTTAATCTTCATTTTTCTTATCTATGAATGGAAAAACAGTATTATCAATTTTAGAAGATGTTTTTAAGGATGATGTTAAATAATTTTTGTAGGTTGTCTTGTTCCTGCTTAGTAGGATTTAATTGGTATCTTTTAGGTTTGCTTGGAACTTCAGATGTCAAGAGACTTTATAGTAGTATAGAACAAAAAATTCAGTCTTCTGTCTTTCTGTCATCTCCTAGGATACCAAACTGGCTGATAGTCAAGACCCTAAGGACAAAACATATGCTCCAGACACCAGCTTCATCTTGGCAACAGTCTGAGTTTGACTTGACAGTAAATAGGAGGTGACAGCTGAATCTGGTGTGGAGATTCAAGGAGGGTGGTTTTCCTGGAGGACTTAACTGGAACTTACCCTATTTCAATTAATCATCATTGTTATTAATACATGAGGGTAGGGTTAGAGGAAGCGCTTTGCATGAGAAAGTCCCAGAATTCCTGGACAGGATTGAAAATGGGAAGTCAGAAGTGCAAGAGCTCAAAGGTCTGTTAATGAGAGGGTGGCTGCCTTGCCTACTGTTCTGCAAGTTTCTCTAGCAATTCTTTCTATTTTTAAAATATATTTTTATTAGTGCCTATTAATTTATAAAATATTGGGTTTCAGTGTGATATTTTCATACATGTATATATTTTGATCACATCCATTCTCATTACCCTCCTTTACACCTCTTTTTCC
The DNA here is from genome assembly GCF_000247695.1 of Heterocephalus glaber. The sequence goes on along the minus strand of NW_004624792.1, from coordinate 7,684,246 downwards.
CATCTCCCTTTTTCCTTTTCTCTTGTTTAATAATAGTCCCTCGTCTACTTTTATGCCATCTTGTTTAGATTCCACATATTAGAGGACTCATGGCAATTCCTTTTGATCAGCCATATTTAAAATCACTGAGAGAAGCATTTTTCAAATGAATGTCCTTAAATATAAGCTAAATATGCTAAATAATAAAATTGAAACCTTATCTTTTTCCTTCCTTTTTTTTTTTGAGATAGGGACTTACTATATAGTTAAGGCTGGCCTTGAACTCACTGTGTATCCTAGGTTGACCTTGAACTCATGGTAATCCTCTTGCCTTGGTCTCCCAAGTGCTGAGACTACAGGTATGTCCCACCACACCTAGCTTTGTCATGTACTTTAAACTATCCAAAGTGCTTTCACATTTATAATTTCATTTGCTTTGCACAATGACCTTTTGAAGAGGTAGGGTATTATTAGCCTCCTTTTCCAAATGAGGAATTTGAAACCTCAAATGTATGTGAAATTTACCTAATGCTATTATTGGTGAGAGGAAAGGATCTCTACCTTTTGACTTAAATTTGAGTCTATTATTGTCACCAGCCTGGGCCTAAGGGTCCCTGAAGCTGAAAGAAGGAACCTAACCCACCCTTTTAAAATAAGTTTGCAGGTTCACTGACTTCCATTGCAGAAAAAGAATTTTCAGGATGTGTCAGTAAAAGAGATGTGAGAAGGATTTATTAGTGATAGTGAGGTAGAAGATTAGGGCATGGCAAAATATGGGTGGGGAAATAGGTAAGACCTGTTAATTACAAGATCCTGGACACATGTGCAGAACAGTTCCCAAAGCCCTGCATGTGAACTTCTTTCGAGAACTCTCAGGTTTTCAATAGGATGGCCTAAACCTGTCATCAGCCTGAGGCATGGGATCCCAGCACCCCTTCTCAGGACCTATATGTAGAAGTTCTCATGAGTTTCCTTGAGATTTGGACAGTATAAAAGAAAGGCAGCTATGAAGAGCCATCCATGATAGCCCACGCTGTGTTTCCCTGATGCAGTGTGTGCTTTTTCTCTTTGCTCTTACCCTCTTCTTCTATTTACTCAGCCCAAGCTCATTTGCAGAACCAGTTTCTCTCCCATTCTTCACTTTTACTTTCTCAAATAAACTTTGCCATTGCTTTTTACTCATTTCACTCAGTTCTTTGAGATGAGAAGAACCTGTTACTCTCCAGAAGGAGAGGCGAGCAAACCTAAACCTGGTAATGTTTACTTGGTGAACCACTTTTTGGAAGAAGGCTACTCAATAGCAGTAGAGATACAGGATTCACTCAAGAATAGGGTATGGGTGCTCAGAGAAATGAGGCACACTACAGATGGGATATGGGGATCTTTTACGTGTTTTGGGTGGTGAAAATATGTGGAATTTGAAATAGTCTTAGTCTTGTCTAGTGGATGGGAGAGGCTGGCCCACTCATAGTGAGATAATGGTGCATTCGTGTGGGAAATCCCAAAATGGTGCTCTATTTATGAGTGAAAGAGGACAACTTGCAAGTAAAAAGGGAAGCATCAAACACATCTGTAGGTGAAAGGAAGGTTTACTTTGTTTTGGGAGAAGAAAGAGAGAAAAAAATAAACTGGGCTTGTGCTCTGAAGCTGCAGGTTTTCTCAAAGTACAATTTTTTTTTTTTTTTTTTTTTGGTACCAGGGATCGAACTCTCGGGACCTAGTGCTTGCTAGGCAAACAGTGGAACCACTGAGCTAAATCCCTGGCCCTCAAAGTACAATTTTTAAATCTCAATTCCCTTGTCTCCTTTTTACCTAGTTTTTATTTCTTCTACATTATTTCTTTTCTTTTTTCATCTGTATCCTAGATGAATATTTGGAATTATTTTTCCAGGAGGCTATAATAGGCAAAATCCATTCTCTTTTTTGGAGACTTTTTTTCTCATTTTATATTTTATGACTCAACAATTTTGTATCAGGACATTACAGGCAGTTAAGTTAGATAAAAATTAAAACACAGAGAGACTAGGCTCTCCAGGAAGTCAGCAGAAAAAAATAAAGCCATCAGAATTATGACTGGAGGCACATCTGAAGACCAGGCCTCAAGATAAAGATGCAATACCTACAGCCTCCCTAAATAAGCAGTAACTTGAAATTATACTATAATTAGCACCACCTGGTCCAGGAAGTCCAGACAGGCATCAGTTGCCCGGGTGGGCAACCAGGGCCTGCAGACCCATTCCTTCCCAAAAATGCCTTTGTTCTTTCCATGTACCCTTGCTACAGGACTTGTTTCTCTATTGGATCTATATAGCGAAGTGGCTATACTTGTAATGCTATAGGTTGACAATAGTTTGACCCACATTGTACTTGTTATAGGATAGTGTCAGACCTCCACCCAGGCAGAAGAGAAAAACTCCCCAGACAATGCTGTTACTCACCCTGCAAGGCACAAAAGATAACAGGAAGGAAGACATGGGTCCAAGATAAATAGTAACTACCCCACATGGCAACATCTGCAGGCCCAGATACCTCGGAGACCACAAGACCTCCTCCACCCCAAGACAAAAATTTGCCACTCCTCCTGGCAGTACCCCTCCCCTATTCAAACTCTGCTGTAAGGTTTCCCCTTGCCCAAGACCCCAGGGTCAACAGTCTTGTCACCTTTGACCTGCTTGCACCCAGGCTGAAAATAAAACCTCACTTGCTGCTTCATTGTTGCCTGCTCTGGTGGTCTCCGTCTTGTGTTGGTTTACCCTATCAGGTAGCCTGCTTCTAAAAGTGGATCATCAACTAAATGGTACCAAGTTCTGGGTTGCTTGCCTCTCCCTCTGGAGTTAGATTCCAGGTTCTTTAAATATTAAGCAAAGAATTGAGCAAAACAACCAAAAAGCAGTGGCCAAATTTATTCAAGAAATTAAAAATAAAGAGTGGAGTGCTCACTTCGGCAGCACATATACTAAAAATGAAGAGTAGAGGAGAAACTGGCTCTCCAGAGTGAGCATGGGCCAAAGGAAGAGGAAAAGAGGGTAAAAGCAAAAATAAAAGTAGATGCAGTGTCTGCAGTATGGGCTATCATGGAAAGTTATGACAGCAAGCTCTTCATAGTGTCAGTGTAATAAAGTTAGAAACAAAGGAGCTGAGTCACTACCTTCTCTTCATTCAACTATAAATGCCACACCACCCTAATGATCATCCAGGCTTAAACTTGGGACCACCCTAATGATTACCTGGGTTTAAATTTGAGAAATTATGCAGATTGCTGACATCAGAGAGAGAGAGCGAGAGAGAGAGAGAGAGAGAGAGAGAGAGAGAGAGAGAGAGAGAGAGAGAGTGGGAGGCACCATGGATCAGAGAATTTATAGGATCACCCTACAAATACTAGAAGCTTGAGTTATCAAGGCTCTTTTTTTCCCCTTTCACACTCGAGACCTTATTCCCCTTTGCATCTAAATCCCTTTTTCCTTCACCCTCTTTCCCTTTGTCCTTCCTTCTCCCTCTTCCTGCTACCATTCATGATCTTCAATAAATGTAGCTACTTACTACATACTATGAGGTATATGCTTACCAATTCTTTCCTTATACCTAAGAACCTGGACTATTTTTGGCCCATTCAACAGTAACATCTGGCGAGCCAGCCAGGAAAACTTTATCAAACCTCAGGGGACCTCACCAGACATTAGAGGCATCAGCAGCACAGAGACCTCTGGAGACCTCAGCAGAAGCGGGCAACCAGACAACCCAGCTAGCAAGGAAGGTAGTCCCCACTCTGTGGGAGACACCCTCTCTCTTCCCCTTTCAGGGCAAAAAATGAATTCGTGGGAGGAGAGAGGTGGACTAATTGCTACCTGTAGCAGAGTAGATTGTGGCACAAAAGGCTTCTGTCCTTAAGGAGGGACAGGAGGAGCCCTGTTAATCATTTGTGTAGGGGACAGGGGAAGGGGACGTTACCAGAACCTCTGCAGTTAGTCCTGGTCTCCTGCGAGCCATGGCAGCACACGGCGAATTACAGGAAAGGTAGAAAAATGAGACCGAGAAGAAGCTGAGCTTCGGGTCTGATCAGTGCTGCTCTGGGTGGCAAAGACAAAGCCCCCAGCTTACCACACCTTTTATTCAGTACATGGGAGAAACAAATGTAACAGATGACTTGCAGAGAGTTCAACAGTTCACATTGGGATAAACAAGGTGTAACGGAAGGCTTGCAGAGAGTTCAGTACATCTCCGGCAAACAAGATGTTAATCAGTCCAAGAACAATGAGGAACTGAGCAGATGTTTGTTCTCCCAGGATGTTTCTTGTCCTGGAGAATCACAGCATCACTGGATCACTGAAGTCTCAGTTGTGACCGGAGGCCAAACTGGAGTTATTCTGTAGCTGGGCTGTAGGCAAGAGAACTAGGCTAACCAAATTATTTATCCCTAGAATTATGTAGCATTGCTCCCAACACATTTGGGCTTATATTCTGTTTTTGATCCACACAATGGAAAGTCCACTTTGGAGGCTGTGACATACCCCTCAGTGGGGATGGGCGTAAGCTGAGCAGAGCGAAGGAAAAGGCCCCTGGAGCAGGGGAGAAGGCTTCCAGTAGACAAATGCTTTGGCATAGCTGCCCACACCAGGAGAGACAAACCTGGCCAGCCCAAACAGTTGCTTTTCTCTTTGGAGTACTTGGTAGCTTGCCCTTTGTTTAGTGCCAAGGGTGTTTGAACCCTACGTGGAGTGCTTCCTTTCCATAGGTTTTAGTAATTTTCATTCTCTTTTTCTGATCCCTTCTCCCCTTCAGGCTTTCATGTATCAAAATGTTCCAATTGTTTAGTTGTTGGTTCTGGATAACTCAAGAAAACAGGGTAAGAGGTACAATGTCTTCCTGCTTGGGAGGAGAGGGTTCGTTTAAATCTCCTGCTGCCTGTTTCTGTCTGCACCGACCAGCTGCCACTGGTGGTGGTGGTGTGGTGCATGGTGGTGGTGGCAGCGGGCAGCAGTGGAGCTAACTAGCTGACTCATCTCCTCTGGATCCTAAAGCCCACCTGGTGAGAGCTGCTGCTTCCTGGGGTAGCTTGCTGATATTGGTTTTCTCTCCCTTTTTACTCTGTTTGCTTTCATTGTGTTAACTGTGGCTTTAAATTTATACTTCTGTATAAAAGGACATAGTGCGTGACTTTTATTTTGAGATTCTGTCACCATATGTGAATGTTTTATGGCTTAATCTAGTGAGTAGAGTTTTCTCTAGGGATTGGTCTCATTACTTTTTAATTTAATGGCTAAGGGACATTCAGCCAGTAAGATATCCCACTTATGGGCTCTTCACCCAGAAGATGAGTTGTATCAATAGGGGAAATCCAGTGGGTTCAAGGAAATAGCACTGGTGCTCTTAGGGCTGGAGACTTCAGGTCCAAAGGAATTCAGCCTAACCAGGTAATAAAACCTGGAAAAAGGAAATTCAACCTTACCAGGTTCAACCCCTGGAAGGAAATGCCCTACCAGGTTAAACCCCTGCAGGGAAATTCAACCTTACCAGTTCAACCTCTGGAAGGAAATGCTCTACCAAGCTAAACCCCTGGAAGGAAGTGCAGCCTGACCAGGTTAAATCTCTGTGAGGCTAAACCTAGATCCCAATTTTTGCTCCTCCTATCTACAAATGGGAACAGCCTCATCCATTCCTTCTGAGTCCCCACTCAGATGTCTTAACTACTGGGACAAGTCCCACACTAGACCCTTGAAAGAGATATCTTATATCCCTGTGTAATAACAAATAGCCTATATATTCACTTAGGAAAATGAGACAGGGTCACCCCTTGACAGCCTGAAATATAATGCCACATTTCAATTATATCTCTACTGTAAGAAGCAAGACAAATGGTCAGAGGTACCTTATCTTCAAGCCTTTATGTCCCTCTAACAGAGGCCTGATCTGTACCCTAGAAGTCATCATCACTCAAGAGCTGACGCTCTAGAGGACTCACTCCTGTCAGCTACTCCTTTCCATAGACTACCTCCTCAGCAACCTGCTTAGTCAGGCCATCTCCAGAATCCACTTCATACTAGGTCTGGGTCTACTTACCATAGAGCTCCAGATTCAGGGAACCCAACATCTAAGCCCACCACTGCTCTACCCCTTCGAGAAGTGGCAGGCACCGATGGTACAGTCCATATGCTAGTTCCTTTTTCAGTCACAGATATTCAACAGTACAAGGAAAACCTGGGTAGATTCTCTCAGGATCCTGAAAAATTTGCTGACAGTTTCCCATCCCTAATGATGGCTCTTGATCTGACTTGGCAAGATGTTCAATTCATCCTCATTTCTTGTGGCACAAACAGTAGAAAGGAAAAGGATTATTAAGGCTGCAAAGTAGACCAATGATGAAGCCTTTGTAGCTTCATCCTCTGATAATCAACCAACTGTGACATCATTTGGGTCTCAGGAAGGACTTAAAGGAAATTATAACATGGCTGGTATGTGACAAGGGATGCCCAAACCTGTGAACTACCAAAAAGCTCAGGTCTATTAGTCAGGACCCCAATGAGAATCCAGTTGCTTTTAAGCTTCTGCTTGAAGAGATCCTCCATAAATACACTAATTTAGACTTTGAGTCTAGAGAAGGTCAGATTATTCTAAGGCAGTATTTTATTAGTCAGTCAGCTCTAGATATTAGGGGAAAGCTCCTAAAACTCCAATTGGGTCCAAAAGCTGAAATAAGACAATTGGTTGATGAAGCTTTTTCGGTGTTCACTAACCATGATGAAGCAGAGGATAAACAAGAACTGGATACGGAAAGAAGACAAGGCTATCAAAGTTTTAAAAATTGTACTTTAAAGAAAAACTGTAGCCTCAGAACATAATCCAGGTTCATTTGTTTTTTTATTTCTCCTAAACAGCTAACCTTGGCAAATCCTTTTCAACTACAAATGGATCTGCCCATTCCTTCTTACTTGCAAATAGTCCTCTTTCATTCACAAATGGACCACTCTTTGGGGATTTTCCACAGGGATAGGTCATTATCTCCCAAGGGGTGGGCTATATTTTCCCACCCACTGAGACCAAGTCTAAAACTAAGACTATAGATTATCAAATTCCACAGCTTTCTACCTCCCAAAACACATAAACGATCCCCAGTTCCCAACTGTATTGTGCCTCATCTCTTTGAGCACCCCCACTCCACTCTTGAGTGCGCCCCATATCTACCTCTAACAAATCTTTCCCTTTTCTCTTTTACTGATGCATTCTGAAAATTCTTTTTCCATGATAGGAGTCAGTGAATCTGTATACTTATTTTAAAGGGATTGATTAAGTTCCTTATTTCAGCCTTGGGGACCCTCAAGACCCAGCTCGTGGCAGAACTATCAGGAAAATATTACCCAATACAAAATCTCATAACCCTATTAACCTCTTATTTTGTCATTAAGATATAGGAAATAGATAGCTGGATTCACCTCTCCAGGGTAAAACTCAAACCACCTGACACCAGAAGGTGAAGAAGGACCATGATTTTCATACACTTGTGAATCAATAGAGAATCTCAAGTTTCTTTTCAGGAAAGAAAACACCAACCATTCTGGTGAACCAGATGGATAAAATGTTTGCCATATTTTAGTTTTAACTACTGTCTTGTTTATTTTACTATAGTTACTAAAATAGTAGTTGTGCCTGATTCATAAAAAAGGCCATGGACAAAACCATCTGAGTGTGTTCTGGTCTATTAACATTTGTCTCATGTGTGCCTGTCTGTCTGTCTGTCTAATTTGTAAGTGGTTGCAACATCTACAGCTGTTTTGTTTGATATCAACATTTTTCCTTCCTTTTGTTTTTTGGGATTTTAAAGTATTTATGTCTACAATTTACGTTGGCTTATTGGTAAAATAAGCGTTATTAAATTTAAGGACATCCTTCCATCCAGTCAAAATAATGTCGAGTGGTTTTACAAATGCAGTGCCTATTGCTGTCTGTGTACATAACTTGAGAGTCTTTTACTGATTAATGAGTTAAATGTTATGACCTTGTTCTCACTGGTCATCTAAGAACAAAAGATATTCTGTTAAGATAACTAAAAGGGGACCCTTGGACTTGAGAAAACTGCTTGACAAGACTTCTCTTGGTGAATAAAAGAGCAACTGCCTGGAAATATTTATTCTAATCTTTATTGCCTAATGGGACCTCAATTATTTCCATATCCTTATGAGAGACATGCACCAATAAACATTGCTAAACATATTATTGCAATATGTTTACATTGGTTATCATCAAAAGGTTAAATTTTCTGTGGGTAAAACATAAGGTTTTCCTGTTAAAAGATGTTCTTGGTATAAAACTAAATTAAGAGACAAAAGTTTCCTTATAAGGGCCGGGGATTTAGCTCAGTGGTTTTGCTGTCTGGTAGGCAAGCACAAGGACCTGAGTTTGAGCCCTGGTACCAAAAAAAAAAAAAAAAGAAAGAAAAGAAAAGTTTCCCTATAGCTGTGACACTCATTATTAATAATTTCATGGTGTACTGAATATATTCATGCCTTCTGAGTGTACAGGTCTTCAAAGAGGTAAAACTACAGTTGTTTATGGTGATAACCTTTTCTTTTAGACTCAGCTATCTGCCTTTCTCTTACTTGTGTTCCAGCTACTTGTGATAAAAGGAGTATGTCAAGCCAGCATCAGACCGCCTGCCAAATAATAATTAAAAAAAAAAGTTTATGTGATATGTATATTATGTATGTGTCACTACACTTAGAGATGCTCAGACACTGAGCAGTGTGGACAATGTCACACACTAAAACTTAGAGGCTAGATATTATAAATGTCTAAGGTACATATTTATGTACAGGTGCATTCTTCTTTGATGGCATCCTATTGAAGGATAGCTAATTATGTGACAGTTTCTTTGTGTTTAGTGTCTTGTGATCAGATGAAGATGACTAAAGCGACTATTGTATACTAAGGTAAACATTTAAGTGTGTTTCAAAGATAATGTCAGCATGATTGTCATGCTAAAATAGTATGTGTGGCTCTTGATCTCATCTTCTCTATAAAACTATATAACTGCTGTCTGTTAACATTCTGCAGGGATTCAACTTCTAAAACAACCATGATTGGTAAGAAAATAACAGTTCTTTGACAATATGTTATATTTCAAAGCAGTTGATATATAGATAAGATTTATAATAGTTAAGGTCACTGCTACCACTTCAATACTAGTGCAACTGACCTTCTGGCTGTTCAACAACTAAGGCTTGAAGAACAAAGTTAGAAGGCAATTGGGTTTAAAAGGTAGCAGATATTTTGGCCTTAGTCCTCCAAGGTCAACAAAGACCCAGGATATGAGGGAACCTCTCTACAGTATCCTACAACTTTGGTGAATCACTAAACCTCCTGAGCAAAGAGATTGTTGGACCCCAGAGAACAGGAGTCAACCAGTACACAGTGTGCCAGAAAGGAGCATCACCAAAGAGCAAAGTCTTCCATAGGAAGTCACATGGTCAAGCAAGACTGTGACTCATCCTGGTGGCTGACACTGACAGAGGAGCTCAGAGACTCTGAACATGGTTCCAAAAGCAATGCCTGAGGAGACTTAACTGACTTTGATAAATAGCACAAGGTAAATTTTGATTGATACAGGTCTCACTTTAACCTGGTCTTGAATACTCAGCAGGGAAGTAAAAGCAAAGACATAAAAAATTAATAGCAGTATAGCCTGAACATAAAAAGGGGGCTTCAATCACTGTCCCCTGCTGACAGTTTCTAGCTACACCTATAGACAGGTCTAGGAGCCAGCCTGATACAAGTGCTATTCCAATCCCTTAAGAATAACATCTCACATGGCTCCTTCCCCAATCTGCCTTTCCATTCTAGTGCTCATGCTTTGGTCATATGGGCCTTAATCTATTGGTAAAGCTTGTTTGTTCTCACCTAGAGAACTACCAAAACCCAAATGATCATGCAGATGAAATCCACACCATCTAAGAACTTGACAGATAGCCTAGATGAACTTGCTCGAAGTATTGCCTTTCTCCAAGACCAGATATACTCACTAGCATCAGTAGCTGTACAACATCATAGTGGACTAGATCTCCTAACACCTGAAACAAAGGGCCTATGATGGTCCCTAAATGAAGAATGTACTTTCCTTGTCAATAGATGTAAAATTGGGCCAGGGATTTAGCTCAGTGGTGCCAACCCCTGCCTCGCAAGCACAAGGTCCTGAGTTCGATCCTTGGTACTGAAAAGAAAAAAAAAAAATCTAAAATACCATCAAACTACTGGTGATGACTATAATTTGAGATCAGAGCCTGCTTCTACACCCACAGTTCATCAAGAAATCTTTGAAGGAGGGGCTCAGCTCCTTTAAACTCCTAGATCAGTCAGGGCAAGAGTTCTTTTGTCTCCTCATAAGTAGGGCCGATGCCCCTATTCATCTGGAAGTAGCTATAGAAGACAAAACTTGCTCCTTCAACTCCCCTCAAAGATTTTTAGGGACTGGGGCTCTCAGGGAGGAATAGCACAGTTAGAAACAAAGGATCTGAGTCACACCCTTCCCTTCCTTCAACTGTAAATGCCACATAATCTAATGATCATCCAGGCTTAAATTTAGGACCACCCTAATGATTACCTGGGTTTAAATTTAAGAGGTTGTGCAGATTGCTGACATCAGAGGGAGAGACAGTGGGAGGCACTGTGCGTCAGAGGATTTATAAGATCACCCTATAAATACTGGAAGCCTGAGTTATCAAGGCCCTTTTTCCCCTTTCATACTTGAGCCCTTTTCCCCCTTTGCATTCTAGTCTCTTTTCCTTTACTCTCTTTCCCTTTGCCCTTTTCCCTGTTCCTACTACTGTCCTGTGATCTTTAATAAATGTAGCTATTTACTACATACTACAAGGTATATGCTTGGCAGTTCTTTGCTTGTCATAACACAAGAACCTGGACTATTTTTGGCCCACTCAACTGTAATAGATGTGTCCTTTATATTGTCCAAATTTAGAGGAGATCCATGAGAACTTCTGTATACAGTCCTGAGAGGTGATGATGGGACCCTGCATCTCAGGCTGTCAGGTCTAGGCCATCCTATTGAAAATTTACTGGAGTTTTTATGAGAAGTCCAGGTGCAGGGCTTTGGGAACTGTTCTGCACATGTGTCTGGGGTCTTGTCATGCCTACTACCCCAGCCAACTTTGCCATACCCTAATCTCCTACCTCATACTCACATTAGGACTTTGCTGTTTAAATTACCCCTTACAAAGGGCCTTGGTGACAGCCCACTTTCAGGACCCCTCTTGTCTCTCAGGAGCTATTTATCAATAAATCTTTCCTACTCATAACCTATATTGTTCCTTATAATACATTTTTGATGAATTATCCTATATCACTATATCACAAGAAACTAATATTTACTGCTTCTCATTCTGCATATATTTTGGAGGTTGTTATAGAAAATTGGCAGCATACCACTTTCTCCATCCAGTTGGCTCCAAGGCTTTCACAAGATGGAGATTTTAATTCATCTGTGTACATGAGATGAGGGTGGAATTATTGGACACCTGGTCAGGACCAGATCTCCTTTGTTTGCCTGACATCTTTGGTCAGGTAACCTAATCCTTACAGACGAAGAGATCAGTTATAACCCATCCCACTTTCTTTTCTTTTCCAGAGGCTAACAAATATAATGCAATCTACTGTCCTTCACAGGAAGCAAAACCTTCTTGTCTGGCTCAGAATATTTCACATTCCTCCCATGTTGCTCAACCTTCCACAGCCATTTCAGGGGCATTCTCATTCTAAACAGGAAATTGCCCCTCAGAAACCCATTGGTGAAGAAAATGATTTATTGAAATGATATAGAGGGCATTGCAGGGAAGTTACAATAGCTTTTTGCAAAAGCTTCAGTGCTCTCATCCTTTACTCGGAATTTTACTTATATATTAAAAACTTTTTTAAGAAATAGTAATGGTAATTGAAGCCAAGTCTTTGTGCATGCTAGGCAAGCACTCTAGCACCAAACTACCTTCTCATCCTTTTTATTCAATTTTGAGGCAGGGTCTTCCTAAGTCACAAAGATGCCCAGGCTGGCCTCAAACTTGCCATCCTCCTGTCTCAGCCTTCCAAGTACTTGAAATTACAGGCATGCCAAGCCTGGCTGCATATTAATGCACTATATTCAAATTGATGATTGGTCAAATCACCTCTCTAATGTTTAAAAAGAACTGTTTTGGGGTGGGGGATTTAGCTCAGTAGTTCTAGCACCTGCCTCTCAAGCGCACGATCCCAAGTTTGACCCCTGGTACCAAAAAAATAAAAAAATAAATAACTGTTTTGGCTATCTGTACTATGTAACAAACCATCTCAAAATTTAGTGAGTTCAAATTACAACCATTTATTTGCATATGATTTTGCAAGGTAGGCAATTTTCCTACTCATCAAGCCTGCAGTCTTCCTGGCAGCTACAGGGGACTGGAGGTTTGTCTGGAGCAAGGATGCTCAAGACAGCTTCTTTCTAGTGACTCTCAAAAGTCTGTGTTTACCTAGAATCTCAGAACATGGTAGTATTGGGCAGAAAAGAGCCTATAAAAATACAATTAGTTAAGATGAAACCATTTTAACTGGATTAGGATTGATCCTAATCTAATCTGACTGGTGTCTTTGTAAAATGAGGCGATGAAGACACAGACATGCACAGGGGAAAACATCATGTGACAGTGGAGAAAGAGATTGGAGTGATGTAGCTGCAGGAATGCTGAGGGTTGGTGGCAACTACCAGAAGCTGAAAGAAGCAAGGAATAGATTTCCCCCTGAGGACTTCCAAGAGGAACTAACCTTGCTAACATACCTTAATTTCAGATTTTTAACCTACAGAACTGTGAGAGAATAAATTTCTGTTATTTTAAGCCACCAAGGTTTTGGTTCTTTCTTATAGGAAACTAATACAGATTCACTTGGATTTATAGCTCCAGCTGGTATTATTGGAACAGTTGGAATTTGACCAGGCTTTCCTTCTCTTCCTCTTTGTCTTCCCCATTCCCCTCTAATTTCCAACCTTCCACCTTCCCTTCTCCCTCTTCCTCTTCTTCTTCTCTCTCTTCTTCTCCTTCTCTTTTTTCCTCTCTCCCTCTCACCCTTTCCCTCCCCCACCTCTTATCTCTCTACCAGGGTGCCTAGTATATGGAGGCTCAAATTGCCAAGAGAGTAAAAGTTGAAGCTGTCAGGCCTCTTATGAGTTAGGCTACTACTGATTTACTTTTACCATATTCTGGAGTTGTACCAACTGAACTGTGAGAACTACTTTACACAATATTTTCCCAACAACATAGCAGAAATGTGGGAAAGTTTTCTCTGGAAAATGTGAAATTTCAAAGGTAAAGATTACATTTGGGCCTATATGTACTATTGAATTTATGTGGGGCCATTTAAATCATGCAAATCATATCATTATCACTGCAGAAAATATGTTCTATCTACATGGAAAATTTAAATTTCATTTCCATTTTATCATAGTAAAACTAGGTGCACATGGATTTTGTTTTGTGCTGTTATATTGAAGATTTTAAATAAATAAAAAGTAGCAATAGCTCACTCCTTCCCCAGTCCATTTTCCTAAGATCTACCAATTTCAGTGGTTCCCATTTTTAGTTCTTGTGGCTACTTGAACATGTTTAAGTAATATATTACTTCTTTAGTAATCAATAATGTTCTTTCACTTATCCCTTTCCAATTTTGGTACTATTTTAATCTCTAATGCTACAAGACAGTTCACCACAGGAAACAAACACAAGTTTCATCACTGTTTGCTTCTCAGTTTTTGACCTTTGAACAATGACATGGCCATGACTCCTGTATCTGAAAGCTACCTGCATCTACTTTTACATAAAGCATTTAACTTCTTACATCTGTTACTCTTTCCCTCTGGTTCCCAGCCACCATCATCTCTTCCTATGATCACCGCAGTAGCCTCCTAAATAGCTTCCTGCTTCAGTCCTCTTCAGTCACTTTTTGATTACATCTAATCCCTTCTCAACATAGCAGTGAGATTGACCTCCTAGTACCTAAATTATCTCAAGTCCTTCCTTTATCTAAAGCCCTCAAATGGCTTATCATCTCTCTCAGAATTATAGCCAAAATCTTTGCTATGCCTTACAAGGCCCTGCATGACCTGCTTCCCTGTTACCTCTCTGCAAGTGTTTAGTGAAAGGGAACACAGTCCACATCAGAGCAGCATCACTTTCATACCAACTGCAAGGTCAGAAAGTCCCCCTACCCACCTTCAGTTTTGATAATTTGCTAGAAGGACTGAAAAAATTCACTGAAAGCTATTCTACTCACCATTGCAATATATTACAGGGAAAAAATACCAATTAAAATCAGCCAAAAGAAGAGACAAATAGGGCAGAAGCTAGAAGAATGCCAACATGGAGCTTCCAGGTGTCCTCTTCTAATGGAATCAAGACAATGTTACCATCCTGATGTGTGACAGCATGCATGGAGTATTGTCAGTCATGGATGCCCAATGGGACCTTTATGCGTAGAGTCTTTACTTTGGCTTTAGCATGTAGGCACAGTGGGCTTCCCATTGGCTGATGGGTGGTCAAGCTGTCATGACATGGTCCAAAACTCCTCCATACCTCAACCACATTAGGATCTTCTTGACCTAGGCCAAAAAACACACACAAAAACCCCCCCCAGTATTGTCAGGCATGATATTCCAAGGACTTAGAGATGACTTCACAGAGGCCAATGGCAAAGTCCAAGCCCTCTTTTTTTGGCAAGGTTGAATTATTTACTGTACTTTTACCTTCTCTCCCATTGAAGAAGAGGACTACTCCTCAAACACTTCTAGCTTATCCTCATCTCAAGTTCCTTGCACTTCCTATGCAAGCCTGGAATACTTTTCCTTCCTTCCTTACAGCCTGGAATGCATTTTTTCCCAATATGCCCATATCTCACTCCTTCCAGTCTTAGGAATCATCTCAGTGAGATAGATTTGGGATTTAAATCCAGGCAGTCTAATCCCAAAGCCTCCACTATTAATTACTATACTATACAACCTTGAGTCAAGTGCTTTTATTTCGATAATTACATTTGAACCTTCCATAAATGGGTTTTAAAACTTTGAATACCAGTAATTTGTTTCAACAGGGTGTTTTAGGATCATGTCTTTTAGAAAGTTCAAAGTCATGATGCTTGTACCAATGAGAGGAGACTGTTCCGAGTCAACTCTTCCCTTTGTGAGCTCTTTGCTGGTGCCCAATTCTCACTTTTCTGATCCTGGAACCTGGTGAGGCTTACTTAGTCAGTGCTGATCTTTCCTCCACTGAAGTATCTAGTGGGGGTCCTGCTTCCATCCTGTCTGCTGTTAGGCATTTACTCCCACCTGATTGGGATTGCAGGTGTAGTGGGAGAAAGGACAGAAAGGGGCAGAGTGAGAAAATACCAATCCTCGATTCTCCATCTTGAACTAGAAAGCTCCCCAAATATATTTTTGAACCTTTATTTTAAATTGCAAATCTGGAGAGAAAAAAAAGGAAGGAAAAGAATTAACATTTAGTAAGAACCTTGGGCCGGGGATTTAGCTCAGTGATTTTGCTGCCTGTTGTGCAAGTGCAAGGACCTGAGTTCAATCCTCAGTACAAAAAAAAAAAAGAGAGAGAACCTTACCATGTGCCAGACATTATAACAAGTACTTCTTGTATATCAGCTAATTGAATCCTCTTAGCCCCCATCATATGTAGACATACTATATGTTAACATCCTGATTTTTATTTTATAGATGAGGAAACTGAGGCTTACATAGGTTAAGAGATGTGCCCAAGGTCAAGGTTTAAAAGGTTAAAAGTTTAATGATGGAGGAAGGGGGCTTTAGATGCTTCGTACTTTTCCCTCATCCGTTTGTCTCCTGTACTGCATGGGACATCCCACTGCCCTCTCATAAGATAAATAGAGTTTGTGGGCATTCAAGCATGTGGACTGTTTGAAGGAGGACTTGGATCTGCTTTCAGCCTCCTGGTTCATCCATCAGCACATGAGCAAGTAGTGGCTTTACACATTCAAGCGCTGCAACCCCAAACAGAAGACATGGTCCTTGCATTCACTGTCCTGAAGGGATATTTGTCTTTGATTTTTGTTTTTGTTTTTTTTTTGGTACCGGAGATCAAACTCGGGACCCTGTGCTTGCAGAGAAGGCAGTGAAACCACTCAGCTAAATCCCTGGCCCTGTCTTTGATTTTTAAGGGTAGAAAAAAGTGATGGTATAGTTCTTTTATTTATTTATTTATTTATTTATTTATTTATTTATTTATTTTAGTTCTTTTATTGGTACATTTTAGGTATACAATTCGTT